>JARQZK010003008.1:97500-120000 GCA_030704885.1 Cynegetis impunctata | reverse complement strand
GTTTACCACACTTTTCATATCCGCACTAACCACTTCTGAAATCGAAACTGCACTGTCATCTGTAATAGCCTTACGAGCACACTTGTCTGCTTCTTCATTCCCACTAATGCCAATATGAGATGGGATCCAAACAAAGATGATGTCTTTATCTCGTTCTCCGGCCACGAAGAGTTCTTCTTTAATATGTTGAACCACACTGTGTTTGGAGTAGAGCTGTTGAATGGAATATAAGGAACTGAGGGAGTCTGTAAGGAGAAGAAAATTGTTTTGGAGGTTGTTTGCGTTAACATGTTTAAGGGCTTGATATATAGCGAACAGTTCTGCCTAGAGGATGCTTGTGCAGGATGGAAGTTTGTACAGGAAATTCTGCGAATCAGTTACCACAGCTGCTCCTACGCCTAAAGAGGTTTTGGAGGCATCTGTATATATGTTTTGGTAGTTGCGGTAAGTTTCCAGAATTTCAATTAGCTTGACTTTCATGATGGTGGGGTTTGTATTTTGTTTGTCATAGTTATTTAGACTCAAGTTGCATTTAGGTATCTTTACCAGCCAGGGTTCTATGTTGCTGCAGGAAACTGGGTAAACTGTTGGGATACAGAAGTCGATTTTTTGAAAGTACGTCCTTATTCTTTCGTAGAATGGTGTCGGTGTTCTAGGTTTGCCATCAAAATATCCTATTAGCTTATTGGAGTGTGTGTATTGAAATGATGGATTTGTTTTATTTGCAAGGATAGCTGCTGCGTAGTATCCACTCAAAAGTTTTCGTCTCAGACTTAAACTAGGTTCTCCCAATTCCCACTGTAAACTTTTTACCGGCGTAGTTCTTAAGGCTCCAAGAATAATCCTAAAGGCCAAGTTTTGAATAATTTCAAGATAGCTGGTAGTGGACTTGCTTGCTGAATCGTATGCTATAGCACCGTAGTCTAATACTGATCTAATAAGGGATTTATATAGTAATACTAAAGTTGGTCCGTCAGCACCCCATTTCTGGTTAGCCACCACTTTCAGAATATTAAGTCTTTTTCGACATTCTAACACAAGATTATTGATGTGTATTTTCCAATTTAATCTACTATCTAAGTGCATGCCTAGAAATTTAGCGGAGGCTAGTAACTCAAGACGATGACCATGCAGTATCAGATTAGGTTGAAATACTTCACTTAAATGCTAAATAAGATGCAGTGTGTCTTGGAGGCTGAGAAACGAAATCCTGTTTGCGAACACCATATCTCTAGGTTTGAAAGGAAATCTTGGAGAAATTTGTTCATCGTGTTCAAATTTGTTCCCTTTAAGAAAACAACTAAATCGTCGGCGTATATTCTTGCTTTCAACGGAGCTTTTATACTTTTAAGGATACTATTTAGGGCTATAATAAATAATGTTGGGCTTATGACGGAACTTTGCGGCGTCCCGTTTTCTTGCAGTTTGTTTTCTGAGATCTCCGTATTTATTCTTACAGCAAAAGTTCTTCTTTTGAGAAAGTTTTTCATGAAAGCTAAACAGTGCCCCTGTATATTCCATTCACTCAACGTCTTCAATATATGAAATCTCCAAACTGTGTCGAATGCTCTGTTAATATCAAAAAATATGGCCAGACATTTCTGATTCAATGCGAATGCCTCATGAATAAAGCTTTCTAGTTCAACAACGTTGTCTATAGTTGATCTATGTTGCCTGAAACCACTTTGTTGTGGGACTAAAAGATTTCTGCTTTCAAGGATCCATAAAAGTCGTTTGTTAATTATTTTCTCTAGAAGTTTGCATATTGAACATGTAAGTGAGATGGGCCTGTAAGATTTAGCGTTCGTTTTAGGTTTATTTGGTTTTAGTATAGGTATAACTATTGCTACATTCCATTTTTCTGGGAAAACGTGTTCGGTCCATATTTTGTTGAATAAGCGTAACAAATAGTCTTTGGCATTTTGAGGGAAGTGCTTTAAGAACACCACAGGAATATCATCTGGTCTTCCGCACGTATCTTTCAAGCCATTTAATGCTTCATTGAATTCAGCTTCAGTTATTATGTTATTTAATGAGTCTTGTGTATTTACAATTTCAATTTCATTTGCTTCCTTCAAGACTTTTTCTGCAATGAAGTCATTATCATAATTGTTGTTGCTGGAGTGGCTAGCATACGTATCGGAAAGGATATTTGCAATTTGTTTATCATCTGTAACAGTAATTCCATTCGATATAATGACCTTATTTTTTGAAAATAGTTTTTACCAGAAATCTTTTTGATTTTTTTCCATACATCTGATATTGGGGTGGAACTATTAATTGAAGACACAAATTCCTTCCAAGATTCCTTTTTTGCGGTTTTTATTATGTACCTGGAGGTTGCCCTTAATCGTTTAAATTCAACTAGGTTTTCTGTGGTCTTATGCCTCTTGTATACATTAAAGGCATGTTTGCTAGCTTTACTAGCATCTTCGCATGTTTTATTCCTCCACGGGACTGGAGTTCTGCCTGTTATCATCTTTGTTTTACCAATACTGTGTTCTGCTGCGGATATAATAATATTTTCTAAATGTCTAAAATCCTCATCGATTGTCTCCTTCATAGTGAGGTTTTCTATTTTGTTCTGGATATTTTCGGAAAAGGATGTAAGATGGTAACGTAGGATTAGATATGTAGTTGCCATTACGTATAATAATTAGGTAGTGATCACTATCATATAAATATGAATATACTTCCCAGGACAAAGATAATGAAATCGTAGGATCGCAAAAGGATAGATCAATTGCAGACGATTCTCCTGTTGCTGAGTTGAAGCGAGTTTTGGAGCCATCATTCAATAGGTTGAAATTAAAATGGTCAATAACATCTGCAACTATTCGCCCTCGGTTATCGCCATTCTCAGAACCCCAAAATATGTGATGTCCACTAAAATCGCCTAAAATTAATCTGGGTGTTGGTATTTGATCAATGACATCACAAATGTCTTGCATGTCTAATGGACCTGCCGGTAGGTAAAAATTACATATGTGTATTGGGTGCGAGCTCTTAATTTTGGCTGCAATGACTTCAATGTTGGAATTAATTGGAATATTTTTCGCTTCTAATGTGTTCGATACGTAAATAGCAACTCCGCCACTGGCATGTTCTCGATTAGTTCTGTTTTTGAAGAAGCATTGATAATTTTTTAGGGAATGATAATGATCTTGTTTAAAATGTGTCTCTTGAAGGCATAAAATATCAGGAGAATGTTCTGATAAAATTTTTTGTAGCATAGGTAGACGTCCATAGTAACCATTTAGATTCCACTGAATTATTGATTTAAATAGCATTGTTTTGACATTAAGTAAAATAAAATAGACAGATAATAATAAGATTCTATTCTTGAGAGGATGAGTCACTTTCCGTAGCTGTCATTTCGTTGTCGTTGTTTAGTTCGTTTCCTAGGTGTGAATATATTTTTTGTTTAAGTTTAGTGATTCTACTTTTTATTCGTCGTTCTGTAAGTAGGGGGTAAATTTTGCCCAACATATTCGCTAGAGAAGCATAATCTGTCGTGTAGTCCTTAACTATTTCCAGTGTGTTATGAGAGCCTAGGGTGTTTTCAAACAGGTCTACTAGCTGTTCATAATTTAAGGGTTGTTCTTGAGAGTTTTCTGTAATATATGCTTTAGCTGGTTGAAGCAAAGTTGTTACAGGAATGGGCGGTACGATTGCTGTGGTTGTTTTTATTTTCTTCGATGGTTTTTTAAATAAATTAGGTTTTTGGAAAAGTGGCTCTGAAACTTTTCCTTCTAAGACAGGACTTGATTCTTCCGACATGGGTCTTTTTGCAGTATTAGTTTCTAATGGAATTAGTGTATCAGCAGGGTTGATCTTTGCAATAAGTGGGGATTTTGTGATCTCAGGAGAGGGGCTGGGCGCATTTATTGCAGTATTGTTATTTGATGATGTTGTAAGTGATTGAGTCGTGTCCATCTGTAGTTGATTTAAGTTCACTGGGGTTGGAACTGGACAATTTGCTGCAAGATGACCTGTCTTGCGACATTTAAAACAAGCCATCCCATCTTGTGTTATAAAAATTCTATATGATCTATTATCATAATTACCCTCATGAACGGTCGGCACCTTGGCGACGGTGTGAGGGCTTAAGTAGCCGTGATGATTCTTGGAGCGAAGTCGACGGAACATGGTTCTGGCAGGGTCTCCCATGTCGATAAGGTCCAAGCTGAGTGGTGAAAACTAAGACCGAGTCCCACTACCTGGCTGTAGTATCGTGGCTTAAGGTATTGCACGTGGGTAAACGATGCCAGACACGTAAGGGTCTGACGCCCTCGTGTCTGACACACCGCTGTGCGAACTCTGCTGTCGGTGGTCACGTCTCGCGGGCAGAGGAAGCGCTTTGGGGGTTTTGGCTTGACCGCCCGAACCAAGTGTAAGAAAGACACAATAAACACTTTCCCCAAGACAAGGTGAAACAGCATATGCCGATGTCTGCATGGCTAGTGAGAAGATCTAGTCGCTAATATGCGAACTACGGATACCAGGCGACCTCCGGTTTCAACAAGCCTTCCAGGGGTGCGGGGCTCTGCTCCTGCTGACTTTATTTCCCTAGCTACTCGTGGGATTAAATATGGACCAAGTAAGAAAACCAGAAGATGGGCCTGGCACCAGCCCTAATGTGCCAAAAAGAGAGCAAGAACAAAGCCTCAACCGGTCTGCGGAACAGGGCGCAAGTCCTGGCCCCATAGCCGAGGAAATGCTGCTGAAAAGTAGCGACGAGGAGGTCGTCAAAGGCCTCGAAAAACTGACGGTGAAGAGGAACAGACTCTCTGGGGCAGCCAGGAATAGAATGAAGTTTCTCATCAAGCAGGGGATGGCGCCAGAGGAAGCCAGGAGAGAAGCTGCGAAACCAATTGGTCCGGGAACAAGCCAGGCGACCAAAAGACACAGATCGGAGGACAGCACACCTAAAGGTAAAGAGCCTAAGCGTGTCAAACAGGAGGCTCCAAAAGCCTCAAGGTCCTCAAGAGTCTCCAAGACTCCTACCGCACATGGATCCACCTACAGCCAGGTTACCGCTGGCGTCAAGGTGGGTATCATGGACAAAAACTATCCAGAGGTGTTGCTGGGAATGGACCAACTGAAGGCCATCGAAGCAGCAGTTCTGGAGATGATAATCGAACTGGGAAGAGAGGCCGTGGTGAGGCCCAAGTTCCAGCAACTACATCTCCGTCCGGGCTGGCTTGGGGTGACATGCTCCGACAAAGACACTGCTGAGTGGCTGAGGAGCATCCAGCCGAAGCTGAAGCCCTGGGAGGGAGCCGATTTAAGGATTATGGAAGAGGCTGAACTGCCTCACCCGGAGATCCTAATTGGCTACCTTCCAAATAGCCAGGACCTCTCCAACGAGAGCATGGCTCTCATGGAGATCCAAAATGAGGGATTGAGGACCTCCAACTGAAGGGTTCTACGAAGGGGATCATCAGGACCCACGCTAGAAGTCGTCATCTCGGCTGACAACAAACCGATCGAAAGACTTAGAGCGTCAAACTGGCGGATCGACTATAGGTTCGGCCAGGCCAATCTTCGCCTTAAGGGCCATAAGGCAACGGAGGTGAGGGATGAGGCTCAAAAGGCCTCGACCTCGGGCTCCAAGCCAGGAAAGCCCAAGGCAGAGGAAAGGCACAGGGTGGAAAACCTATCAGGCTCTACGAAAGCCGGAGACGGAGGGACACCCAAGCCATCCATTAGCTCTGGGGGAGGGGCTGCTATGCAAAGGCGTGGTAAAGGGAAGTCCAGCAGTGTAAAACCTGCGGCTCCCTCCAAACCGCCTAGTGGACGAACCACCCCATAGGGCACGAACGGCTGACGTGCCTTCAGATGAATCTCCAGCACTCAAAGGCAGCATCTAGTGCCTTATGGTGGAGAACGTCTAGAAGGCGCATCGACATAGGGCTGATACAGGAGCCCTGGATAAATGGACGTCGAATCAGGGGCCTTCCAAACAACCTATATCAAATGATATACTCCAAAAGGTCAGTAAGTCCAAGAGCTATGCTTATACTCAGAAAGGGACAAACTTGCCTTCCACTTACAGAGTTCCTCACCAGGGACCTTGCCGCGGCTCTGATTGTGGTGCAGACGCGAAAGAGTAGGAGGCAGGTGGTCTGTGCCTCAGGCTATTTTCCGGGTGACGTCATAGGCCCACCACCAGAGGAAGTCCAACGCCTCGTGGAATGGTGCCATAAGGAGCAGAAACAACTCATTCTGGGCTGCGATGCGAATGCACACCACACGGTATGGGGAAGCACGGACACTAATCTCGGAGGTGAGGATTTACTCGATTTTCTGTTTTCTCACAATGTAGGAATAGCAAATGTAGGTAACAGTGCAACCTTTATGAACGCGATTAGAAAGGAAGTAATTGACCTTACGCTGGTGACACCATTTATTGCGGAAATGGTCAAGAACTGGAGGGTTTCAAAAGAACCATCCATGTCAGACCATATGGCAATTGAATTCGATGTTGAAGCAATAGCTTCAGCTGATGTTGAATGCAGGATACCCAGAAAGACTGACTTGGAACTCTACGCAGCCCATTTAAGGTCGGAACTGGAAGGCCTGAGATACAGCATCAGCTCAAATGAGGACTTGGATAACGCATCTGCTCACTTCACATCATGTTTGAAGAGAGCTTTTGAGAACAGCTGTCCACTCAGGAAGAAAACGATCTCCAGAGACGTTCCCTGGTGGAATGAACAACTTGAGAACCTCAAGAAAGCAGCTAGGAAAGCCTTCAACAGGGCTAAGCGAGAAGGCAGCTGGGATGCCTATCGACTGGCCCTGATAAATTACAACAAAGAGGTTTGAAAAGCCAAAAGGCAGACCTGGAGAAGTTTATGTGAGGGAATAGATAAAACAGCCCCTGCAGCTAGACTTCAAAAGGCACTATCTAAAGATCACTCCAACCCAATTGGCCAAATAAAGAAGCCATGTGGGGATTTTTCGAATGATCCTGAAGAGAGCCTGAGAGTTCTATTAGAGACTCACTTCCCTGGCTCTAAGCAGATTATTACCAGAGATAATGTCCCCACTGGAGAGGTATACAACCCCACCAGTTGGGATTTTCAGAAAACCGGTAGACTATTCACACCAGGAAGAATTGAGTGGGCGATAAAGAGTTTTCAGCCCTTCAAATCAGCTGGCATGGACGGCATCTTTCCGGCCCTGCTACAGAAAGGTGTTGAATTCATTATAACCCCGATGGCTGAGCTCTTCAAGGCCAGCTATGCAAGGGGCTATATTCCGAAATCATGGAGGGAGGCAAGGGTAGTATTCATACCCAAAGTGGGACGGGAAAGCTCCACAGAGCCTAAATCCTATCGACCCATATGCCTTACCTCCTTTCTCTTGAAGACCATGGAGAAAATAATAGACAATAACACAAGGGGAAGTGTTAAGCTCCATAACAAGCAGTTTGCCTACAGGGCGGGTGGATCGACTGTAGACGCCCTTCATCATCTTCTTAGAGAGGTGGAAGGCACCCTCGATGCAAAGGAGATTCTACTTGCAATGTTTGGAGATATTGGGGGGGCATTTGATAATACCCTACATGTTTCCATATGTAATGCAGCTGAACGAAAAGGGATAGAACCTTCCACTGTGAAGTGGATATCAGCTATGTTGAAAGGGCGAACCGTCACAGCATATCTGGGGGAAGCTGAAGTGACAGTGCTGACGTGCAGGGTATGCCCTCAAGGAGGGGTACTATCACCCTTGCTGTGGAGCCTCGTCATGGATGGTCTTCTGGAGAGGCTTACGGCAGATGGTTTTAACGCCCAGGCATACGCCGACGACATAGTGGTAACTGTAAGAGGCAAGCATGAGGGCTCTATAAGTAGCCGAATGCAACTTGCCCTCAGTATTATCGAAAAGTGGTGCGAGGAAGAGGGGCTCACTGTCAATCCCTCGAAGACAACACTAATTCCTTTCACTAGAAGAAGGAACCTCCGCCTGAGAGCTCCGGTACTAAATGGCCAGACTCTAAACTTCTCTAGTGAATGCAAATATCTAGGTGTTATCCTGGACAGTAAACTCAACTGGAGGAAACATATAGATAGGACTCTTTCCAGAGCCACAGCGGCTATGTGGGCCTGCAAAAGACTCTTTGGAAAGACCTGGGGCATGAAACCGAAAAAGGTACTGTGGTTATACACTGCGGTAGTACGCCCGATTGTCACCTATGCGTCTTTAGCATGGTGGACAAAAACCGAAGAGGTCACCACACGCAACCGGCTGCAAAGGCTGGCCTGCATTGGTGTTACGGGAGCTATGCGTACAGCTCCCACAGCAGCGCTTGAGGTCATACTTGATCTGCCTCCCTTACATGTACATGTGAGGAAATGCAGCCTGCTGGAAGCAATGAGAATATCCCTTAAAGGGAAGCTCCTACCTGGAAACTGGGTTGGACATATGAGGATACTGAATCAACTGGATTCAAAACTCCTGGCAAAACCATCGGATGTTATGCCAACTATCTTCGATTTCGAAACGCACTTTGAAACGGTCATAGCTGACCGTCCTAGTGCAATAAGTTTTGTTAATCGTTTGGACAAAAAGTCTTCCATATGGTTTACCGATGGATCAAAAACAGAGAGAGGCACTGGCATAGGGGTATATGGACCTAAACTGAGGATCTCTAAATCCCTGGGAAGTGAACCCTCTATTCTACAGACCGAAATAATGGCTGTTTACGTATGCGCTCAGGAGTGCCTAAAAATGAACCTCAAAGGGGCGCATATCTACATCACCACGGACAGCCAGGCCACGCTGAGGTCCCTGGAATCACAAAGCCAGGGATCTCTACTGACATGGGAGTGCCGTAATACCATAAATCAACTGGCCAGAGGCAATAAAGTGACTCTACTGTGGGTGCCAGGGCACTGTGGTGTTGAAGGAAATGAAAAAGCCGATGAACTTGCAAAAAGTGCATCAAGGTTAACACCTGCAGGACCTGAGCCTTTCTGTGGTCTTGGAAAAGACCAATATAAGGCAGCGGTTCAACAATGGGAGTTGGAAAATAGAGTAACCCTCTGGAGAAACACTCCTGGACTCACGCAGTCAAAGAAGTTTCGTAAAGATGTCACAGACCTATGCCAGAAAGCACCTTAGGCTGTCACGAGCTGAGCTTCGGGTGAAGGTTGGACTGCTGACAGGGCACTGTCGGTACAAGTACCATTTGTACCGTATGGGAAAGTCAGCAGATGATATTTGTAGGCTCTGTGGATCAGAAGCAGAAACAGCTGAACACATGGTATGCAAGTGTCCAGAGTTGGCGGGACTAAGAACCACCCATATGGGGAAACCTGTTCTGGATACCCATGAGGTAATGGCCAAGGCCCCCAAGGATGTTGTCGGGTTTATCAACACCATTGACGACCTCCTTGGGTTTCAATGAATGGGTAGGGTAGAGAACAAAAGACCTACATGGTCGCAGTTCCCGGAAGGCTAACCGAGCCACAACGACCCCAGAAAAAAAAAATTATCATAATTAATCAATATAGAATGAGGAACTTGAATATTGTGAGGTGTAATGAAAATTTGTCTTCTAAAACTAAGAATATGACTAAATTCTGGAAGTACTGTGCTAATTCTTAGGAGTGTCATGGGTGAAATTGGGTTTAAACCCATATTTTGTAGTTCTTTTATTAAAAGATCACTCGGTATGCTGGGGCATACATTAGATAGTATCAGTCGTTCAGCCGGTGTAACAAGTTTCCTGGCTTTAAGTATTTCACCATTTACCATTATTTCTCCAATATCTTCAAAGAATTTTTTTACTATGTCTTTATTAGCTAGATATACGCAGATTCTATTATTAGTCATTTTAGAGACATGTGTAATATGCTTAGGTTGTATAACAGTTCCTAAGGGAATTAAGTAGTCTTGAATAGGGACCCCCTCTAAGGCGTTTAAAATGATAGCCTGCTCTTTGTTTGGATATCTTGTTTGATTCGCAGCGTTGGAATAAGTTTTGTACTGGCTAGGTAGGATTGAAGAAGAGGAAGGTGATGATGTGTTATTGATGGTCATAGTGTTGTTGGTGGAGATGTTTTGTGTAGTGTTGGAAGTTGGTAGTGGATCAGTAACGGAGCTCCTGTAGTCAGAAGTGGTCTGTGATGGATTTAACGATGACATATCAGAATATTTCGGAGAGATTTTAGGACGTCGAATTGGGCAGGTTTGACCCTGTCCATTCCAGTACCTAGGTTTCAGGTGACTTTGTAATCATACCGTGTTCAAGTCGTAAATTGTTAGTTTTCTTAGAGAATAACTTAAATTTTGTCTACTTACAGATACGCAAGTATTTTTTTTTTTTTAACTCGAGGGACCTACAGTTTAACGCCGGTTCCGAACGGCCAATGGGCTTGTATTCTGTGTACATTACCCAACATTTTTTAATTTTAATAACCACTGAAAACCGGACATATACAACACCCAAGAGCGAGGTGGGACTCGAACCCACAATCCTCGGTTTACAAACGGTATAAGGCAGTTCACCTTACCGCTGGTCTACCGAGGCCTCTATACGCAAGTATAATTCTGGGTAAATCACTTATTATTTAATTTGGAACGAAAAAAAATTCTCGATAAGAAGCCAATAACACAGATGTTGAAATACAACCGTTCGATTTGGGATCTTCGCACCGAATGTTTCAATATGTTTAAAGGACATGCATCTATATATATATATATATATATATATATATATATATATATATATATATATATATATATATATATATATATATATATATATATATATATATATATATATATGTTTATATATTTAATATATATATATATATATATATATATATATATATATATATATATATTATATATATATATATATTATATTATATATATATATATATATATATATACTAACTGAGATTGAATTCTCGCAAATCACTTGGTGAAACATCATAAAGAACAAAGTATAAATTTTAAAATAAAAACACTTGGCTTATGTTTCACAATATAAAAAATATTTAGATACTGTATTTAGCAGTAACGAAAAGTTGATATGTTTCGAGTTAAGAACTCATTATCAAGACTGATAATGACTTGATAATGAGTTCATAACTCGAAACATGTCGACTTTTCGTTACTGCTTAATACAGTATCTAAATACTTTTTATATTGTGAAACATAAGCCAAGTGTTTTTATTTTTAAAGTTTGTACTTTTATACTATATATATATATATATATATATATATAAATATATATATATATATATATATATATATATATATATATATATATATATATAAATATATATATACCTATATATATTATATATTTTTTTGAATTGTTGTTGCCTGTGAACTATTTTTGACTTTTTGATAATTATTAGCAATAAGAGGCTTGGTGAATCTCAAAAAACTTGATTTTATTAAAAAGTTGACGTTTCGTCAAGACGTTCGTGGCTTTTTCAAAACTTTTGCAAAATTGAAATTTCTTTGACATTTATTGATTTGAAAAAATTTGAATAGTTAAAAAAGACTACTATGTACACACGGCCACAGCCGAAAAATTTTGATGAAACATAGTAGTCTTTTTTAGCTATTCAAATTTTTTCAAATCAATAAATGTCAAAGAAATTTCAATTTTTCAAAAGTTTTGAAAAAGTCACGAATGTCTTGGCGAAACGTCAACTTTTTAATAAAATCGAGCTTTTGAGATTCACCAAGCCTGTTAATGCTAATAATTATCGAAAAGTTATATATTATATATATATATATATATATATATATATATTATATATTATATATATTATATATATATATATATATATATATATATATATATATATATATATTATCTATATATATATATATATATATATACTATATATATATATATATATATACATATATATATATATATATATATTAGTCGAAATAAAGATAATATAAAGAATAAAGTTTGACCATTCAAAAACAAAGAAAAGTAGCTTCAAATGTTACAGAAACTTACAAACTCATTAATAGAATATGAAATTAAATTAAATTCCATCCTTGTATATAATGTTATGTGATTTCTTCACACGATTTCCAGTGTTCAGCAATCGCTTGAATATCCACTTCATTCTCAGACATTAATAAGTTTAATTTGTTCATCGCTGTACTCAAGCACTGTACATTCTAAAATAAAAGGATAAAGGCTTGTAACCACTAGTTTTTGAATTATTTTCGCAACAAGAGGGATGATTCACCCTGGTATTTTCTGTAATTGAGGAACACTTTCCGATACTTGAGGTGTTCTCTTTTTGAATAAAAAATATCTAAACACGAGAGCCCCATTTGGCCAAACATCCTTACTCCACGCCTTCCCAAGATTATCCTGATAGATGGACACCTTAACAGAGACGTATATAAGTGGACATTTAGATTGCAAAGATTCACATTGTACTTCTTTAAAAATTGTAAATAATAATTTCTTCAGATCTTCAGGCTTAGTATTAGAATGAAGTGTAGATACATGAAAATGAATATATTTAGGAACAGTTTTCACTTCTGAATTAGTCTCACCACATCCCATTACAAATTTCCTATTACGTGGTTTGTTACATCTTTTTACAGATTGCCACTCAGATGCAGTTTTATTTAAATTATGAGGGTATTTATCAATTTTCGTATCGACATGAACATTTTGAAATTCATTAATTAGTTGTTGAGCATGAAGTATAGCAGAGTTAACTGACTTACTAGTTTTTTGTTATCTATAATGGAATTATAATTATTTCTTTTATTTTTAAATTGAATGCTAAAAGATGCCTTTTCTGTACATAGCACCTGTTCATCCTGAAGTGGATTTTCACGTTGATGTGACACAGGTGTAGAACTTGTGGTCAACAATAATTCCTTATCAGAACTATTTACATTCCGGTTAGATTTAACATTTTTTCCTGATTTTTTTTTGAACCGATCTGTTTATACGATTTCGACATTCTTGGAATTATGTATATAGGATTTAATGAATGATCTTTGGAGACTCACAATGTAGTCCAGGTACTGTATCGATTCAGCACAAGAGTTTTTTCTCGTTTTAAACATTCAATTTCATTCTGAAGTAGAACATCACCGGTATTCGGTCTAGATTTTACCATGATAGTATCACACCACTGTGTGGGAATTTTTTCCATACAGGAATTGCAAAACCATTTCTAATTCAGATTTTCTGTAATTGTCTTCACACATGCCTCTTTAATTGATGAACAGGCTACATGAAATCTCAGTTGACAAATATTGCACTTAAAGCTTTTAATATTAGACCCCTACACAAGGTCGTTGATGTGCATCCGAAAACGTTAATGTGGATGCAAAAATACCAACGTTTTTGAATGCACAACCCGGATGAACGCCGCGTTGATGTTTTCTGAATCACTTCAATTTTTGGATCCGCATTCCAACGAACACGTACAGGTGTGAACGTATGAATGCGATTTAACGTTATATTGATTGTACATTCTTGGATGCACGTTGATGTATCAAGACAAAACTGTAGTTTTGTATGTTCGTGTGTATGCAATCAGGCTGCGTAAAATAGGTTCAAATTATTTTGATTTTAAAAAGTCAAAGAATAGAATACTATTTATCTTTTTTTTTCCGAACATTACGTGGGTAAAGATTTCTGAGGTTTCCCTTACCATCTAATAATAACAGATTTGAATGTTAATATTGGACTGAATAGCAAGTAATAAATAACAGAGAACGGCCACAGCCGAAATAGTTATTTTTTGGATTGATTGGGCCGATACTTGGTGTAAATTAATCATCATTAAATCAATTTATCAGAAATGTCCATTGTAAAATCAATCAAACAAAAAACACTCTCTAATGATATCATTTTCACCAAAGCTGACAAAGGTAATACAGTTATCGCTTTGAATAAGTGTGATTATTTACGTAAAACTTTAGATTTTTTGAACTCCGGTAATTATAAGTTACTAAAACATGATCCAACCAGTAAATTTCAGAAAAATTTAAAATTAGCTATCGATTACATTAACATCCATACAAAATAAGACAAGTATAAACTCATTGTGTTCAAATCCTTTGTGGTACCACAACTTTACTCTTTAATTAAAATTACACAAAACCAGGCTATCCAATCAGACCCGTAGTGTCATTCACTTACAGCACCTTCAGTGTTTTTTTCGCAGTTTCTAATAGAAATTAAATATTCAAAATTATTGTAAATTTCAGCCCTAAATTCTCTACTATAAAAACTCTTACGATTTAGTCAATAAAATTGAAAATATTCAATTGCCACTAACTTCTAATTTATGCTGTCCTGGGATGTAGTCTTAATCTTTTTTCCAAGTATTACCACCCAAGGTACCTTTAACCCTAATAGAAAAGTTACTTAATTAGCAATCTTGTTAATCCTCTCATAAAATCAGAATATTGTCACTTTTGGAATTATGCCTGCGAAGCAGAATTATTTTAGTTTCAATGATAAGATTTACAGCAGTACTGAAGGCTTAATTATGCGGAAACCGCTGAGCCCTTTTGGCTGAAGTATTCATGTGATAATTTGGAACAGTTAATTCATAATCATCCTGTTAGTCGACAATTCGTTTATTGGTTTAGATATGTGTGGATGTAGTTATTTTGTTGTTTCATCTGGTACTCTTAAGCACAACTAGACTGCGTTCCAAACATTCATTAATACTTTACACCCTAATATCAAAATTCACTTAGAGACTGGAAAACGTAACTGATCGATTAACTATTTGGATATTGAAAATAACAAAGTTAGATAACAAAACATAATCTTTTTCAATTTTTCGCAATCCATCGCACTCACTGATAGCGTGCTAACATAGTACTTCCCTACATCCTTTCCAACCACAAAAAAATGGCAGCCTCTCAATAGTTATGGTACATCGTTAAGTAAATATTCCACTTTCAAATTGCCAATTTTAACATCGAGAAAAAATATAATTAAACAAATTTGCCGTAAATAATATAATTATTCGAATCCCAATATTATAGACATATGATAGATAAAAAGTTTTTCAAAAATGCGATTAACAGGTGTACCCCCTTACTAAAAGATAATATCAAAATACAACAGCCTCACTTTCATCGGAAATTCAAGTAAAAAAAACTTAAATCTCTCTTATCTATAGCACTAACATTAACACTTGCTGTATCGTACCGGTAATAATTTAGGAAATCATTATAAAAAAAATAATAAAATCCAAAGTTCATAAAGATAATAAATCGGGAGTTAATAAAATTAATTGTGGCGATTGTGATAAGTTTTTACATTGGTAGATCTTTCAGAAGTTTTCAAACTTAGAATTTCAGAACAACAAACGTAGCTTTGTTTAAATCAGAAGTCGGATTTACATTAGTTCAAACCATTTAAATCCAAGAAAATCACACATTCAATTTCGATTTTAAAATATTAAATTACTGAAAGTAAAGGAATTAAACTTAATTTTTTAGAATCATTACAGATAAATAAATACAAGCATTCCGGTCTCCTATTGAATAGCCAAATCGATCATACTTCTTAATCTTTTCAAAATTACCGAACTACCTGACTAGCAGTTCAGAATTGGTTTTTCCTTTTCTAATAATTATTTGTAACCATCTTTGTATTTACCCCTTCTACATAATTTGTCATTTCTTGTTTTCGATATAACAGAAAATCATAGTTAGTTTGCCATTAGCATCTGAAGAAGGTGAAGTTCCACCGAAACGTGCGTCATGCGCTATTTCTTATAATAAAAGTGTAAATTGTTATTTTTAACCATTGTTTTAATAAGAAATAGTTATTAACGTAACAAGGCCGTTATTTGCGTATCGGCCGTGTGTCGTTAAAAATTTTTCGTAATCCCGTTGAAAGATTACATTTTGATTCCGAAGAAAGAAAAAACCCCGTACCTCGCAATTCTGAAGAAAAATCCCAACGTCGTGCACTCTGTTGTCTTGGAACAGTTTGACAGTTTTATAAACAACGTCAGTTTTTTGTGTTCTCAAGTTCGCTTTAACGACGACCATGGATGAAATTGAGGAACAAAATCAAATTTCTTTAGAAATATTGGGAGAATCATGTGCAGTGCAGCGAGTGTTGATTAACTGCCGAAAATAACTCAAGAGTGATATCGAAAAGAATATGAAAATTTTGAAATGTGGCGTAAAAGCAAGAATGTAAAGGTGGTTAATGAAGATGTACTATTAGCCTATGCGAAATGAAAACCAGAGGTTTATTCTCCCAACTCGCTGTGGACCAAGATTTCAATGTTGTTATTGTAAGCAGAATGATGTTTTGAAATAAATATTTGAACAAGTGATTTCTTAACGGCCGCCGGCCGTTATAATTTCATAACGGCCGGCGGCCGTTAAGAAATCACTTGTTCAAATATTTATTTCAAAACATCATTCTGCTTACACTTTTTAGTCGTTAACACTGACTTTTCAATTGTCATCTGAATACCGTTAAATCAAAATAACAGTATGGGATTACGAAAATTTTTTAATGAAACATAGTAGTCTTCTTTAACTATTCAAATTTTTTCAAATCAATAAATGTCAAAGAAATTTCAATATTTCAAAAGTTTTGAAAAAGCCACGAATGTCGTGGCGAAACGTCAACTTTTTAATAAAATCGAGATTTTTTGAGATTCACCAAGCCTGTTATTGCTAATAATAACAAAAAGTTTTTAGGAAGAGGTGTTTTATATAGTAAAGTGAAGGACTTACATTCAAATTTCTGAATATTTCGAGTCAACAGCTCAATCATTTTTGCCATAGTATGAATTTTCAAGCAATTCAATGATTAAGTATGGAATGAAGAATTTTGTGCGAATTATATGGGAAGAAACCCCAGGTATGAAGTCGAGTGAATCCCAATGATGGATGGCATTGTTTGTTATACAAATTACGTCACTAACTGAAATAAATTGGTACATGGCAAGTTAGTTCAAAATGATGAAATTTATTTTCACGTTTGAATTGTGAATGTAGTTAAAATATTATGTTATAACTACCAGGTGGATAAATGTGACCCAGTGAAGGAATTTCAACTTGGATTTACTGAAATTAAATGCATTTCAATAACGAAAGTAATATTTAACGTGAATTAATTTCACTAACCATGTATATCGGAAGTAGTGCATAGCATTGTTGAAACTTTATTTGAGATACTGATTGAATATACGATAACTAGCTTTTCAATTACAAAGAAGCAAAATCTGAACTATACAATACGTAGAAATATTAAATTGAAAGGTACATTTGCTTTTGATCGTAAATCACACTTAAAATTGATGAGTTTTCCTATGTCGCTATTCATTATTCTTCCTGTTGAACAAACCTTGCTCTGGATTTGTTCAAATATTTATTTTATAGCTGTTGGACATCGCCCCGAAACGTAAAATTTCACAAGAATAAGGCGCTTTGAACTCGATGATAAATTCGAGAATATTTTATCACGAACAATCGAAAACATAAACTCTTTTCGTATGAAATAGAATGCAAGTTACATAAGACTATCAGTTGCTGCTTATTATAATATTACTGAGTAGCTACAATGAATGTAATATTTTACGAATTAGCAAAAAATCAATAGTTTTTGAAAAATGGAAACTAATTAATTATAAAATTATTTTCAACAATATATAATGTCACAATATGATATTTGAAGATAATAATCAAATAATTATATAACATATACTGTTACATAAATTAATATAGTATAATATATAATAATATAATTGATATAGTACATTATATAGTAAAATTCACTATATATATATATACCTATAATAGTATATATATATATATTAGTATACGATATATATACTAGACTATATATCATATATGATATTATATTAATATATATATATATATATATATATATATATATATATATATATATATATAAAAATTCATTCTACATAAAAGTTGGTGCATTCAATGAGACTCTATACGGGCATTGCCATTTTTATCAGTGGTATACGGTAAATACTGCGAAATATATTCGCAGTTATCCGGTTCAGTCTACCAATTGATAATTTCAATAATTTCTCAGTGATAGCTAATAACATAAAGTCTTTTTGCTGGAGCCAACAGCAGGGTTTTCGTCGACTAAATATCTTTTGAAAAACAGTACAGGTTTTTTGCGTCTTTATTTGAGTGTGAAAAAATCTTCCATTTTTATCTATTGCTCGTAAGCAAGGACTGAAACTAGTAATTGGCAGACTAAACTTAAAAACTGAAAATATCTCTCAATAACAAACATTTTTCGATATTTTATATAGTAATGCCACTTTACTCTATAGTGGAATAAAAATATCGTTCTATTCCTGCTTAACCGCACGTCAATGATCAAAACGGTCATACACGTATTCGTTCAAATTGATCTCATTAACTTTTTTGAGAAATCGTTAATTAAAAAGTTTCCTATATGATTTCATCCTTGTATATATATATATATATATATATATATATATATATATATATATATATATAATATATATATATATTATATAATATATATACCAAAGAGGAGATTTATCGCGGGGAAATAGTATATAAAACAAAAGCAAAATTATCGGTCTAGCCCGCATATGTCGAAGCAGTCGTTGACACGTGTTTCGGACTCATTGGTCCTCATCAGAACGGCGTAGCTTTTGTTTTATATACTATTTCCCCGCGATAAATCTCCTCTTTGTAGTTTATTTCCACGGTCCAGGATCTCGCGGATGGCATTGATCGCCTCCGTGGTCATAGTTTGACCAAATCTCCCAAACCGGAGAGGTCGACCAATGTACCACAAATGTGTGATTGTCTTCCGAAGCAAAGGATTCTGCTTGTTGTTGCTGTTTCATTTCCAGGTTTTCCATCGCATACTTGGCTACGCCGTTCTGATGAGGACCAATGAGTCCGAAACACGTGTCAACGGCTGCTTCGACATATGCGGGCTAGACCGATAATTTTGCTTTTGTTTCATATATATATATATATATAAGTATATATATATATATGTATATATATATATATATATATATATATATATATATATATATATATGTATATAAATATATATATATATATATATATATATATATATATATATATATATATATATATATATATATATATATATATATATATATATATATATATATATATATATAATATATAAATAGATAATATATATATATATATATATATATATATATATATATATATATATATATATATATATATATATATATATGTATATATATATATATATATATATATATATATATATATATATATATATATATATATATATATATATATAAATGAATATATAATAAATATCTTTATTCGAGAAAACTTTGGCAATGGATACAGATTCATATCCAAAATGGAACAGAGTAATTATTCTTTGAAAACGTAGTTTTTGCGAATAAAATTAAAATTAATACTAATACTAACTCAGGAAAACCATATCCTGTGGTGAGCATACATAAAAAAATTTGCATCGGATAACTAATAACAAAATAACAAATAAGTATTTTATACTCAAATCAAATCAAATAAAATATTTATTGGTACAAGGCATAAGCTACAATGCGTATACAAGTCACATACGAAAAGTAATAGGTTTCAGAGATAAAAAAACTTACTAGCTGTTATAATTGAAATATTGGTAAAACTTTCTATATCCTAAATATACAGTAAAGACATAGGTACACTTGCCGAATCTTACAACAAAAGAAGTACAACAGTCAATACACACATACGAAACTTCAAAATTATTGCATGTCACAAAAATCATTGTCTCGACAATCTTATAAATTTTTGGCTCTATTAGTTTGTATACCCAAACTAATAGAGCTAAAAAGTTTTCAACATGTCGAGTATAGAGAAATGGTAGATTGTCTATTCAAATTCAAATGAACTTATCATTTTGATCTGTAGTTATTTATCCAGAGCAAATTCATTGATGCATGCTCACCACAGGCCATGGTGTTTGTGAGTTGGTAAAGATATTCATATTATTCTTATTCGGGAAAACTATGTTATCTAAGACTAATTCCTTTGTTTCATTTGTTCATGAATGAATATAATAATTATTATATGTTGAAATTGAAATTTTTTTTCGTTTTTTAAAAATACCTTTTTGTTTAGGAAAATTTCGACGATCTGCATCTTGAAAACGAATAATTTTTTGACAAACATTTCATAGGAAAAAAGTTGTTTATTTTGACGAGATCATAGAAAAAACGATGTTTATTTTAACGAGATCTACCAGATACTTAAGTTTTTGTAATGTTCTAAGCAACTTCACTCAGCCCCCTAGGAGCTAAGTAACGTGCATCTATATAGAAAATTGTTAATATCTCGAGAACGATCACATTCAGCGTTTTTGAGGAAGTGTACCTTTTTTACCTACTTGAAAAAGGTGAGGGAATAAGGTTTTTTCATGAAAAGCGCCAAAAGTTTACTATCAAAAATTTGGGGAAACTTGAAATAAATAATGACATCGTACGCAGCGCCCTCTAGGTGCTACAACAAAATTAATACGAAATTATGATTTCTCTCGTCAAAAAACATCAGGTACCAAATTTCGTGCAAATAACTTATTTTTTGCAAAAGTTATTTTTAGAAGAAGAGCAAAAAAAATTCAATTTCAACACCCTGTATCTCCGAAACGAAGCACTTCCAGACACTAGTTTATAAAAACTTTTTTTCTTGAAATTATCTCAGGAATACGTCACTCGAATATTTTAACGTACTTATGTTACACCCTGTATATATATATATATATATATATATATATATATATATATATATATATATATATATATATATATATATATATATATATATATATATATATATATATATAAATGTATTTGAATATTTTGAGGTTGCAGTCAGAATAATTGTTGGGCTAGGTTAAAGAATACTCTTTGTCATATGGTCGAGCTTTCGGAAATGTTTATTTCCTTTATCAAGACATTAACGTTGAGGTTATTAAATTTTGAGAAAACACGTATAAAACGAAGAACAGAACAAGTTGATGGGTACAACTTCGTCATATAAGTAAAAATCCATTACAAGAATAAAAATCTAATTTTCAATAATCCGTACTTTCCCATCTTGCTATCTACAGGAAACCAGACTAACAAAATGGTCGACGTCAACCCTGAGAACGTTAATGTCTTGATAAAGTCTTGATAAAGGAAATAAACATTTCCGAAAGCTCGACCATATGACAAAGAGTATTCTTAACCTAGCCCAACAATTATTCCTGACTGCAACCTCAAAATATTCAAATACATTTTTCCTTCAACTAGCCAGTCAAGACTACCCATCTATATATATATATATATATATATATATATATATATATATATATATATATATATATATATATATATATATATATATATATATATATATAAATATCTATATATATATAAATACATATATATATATATATATATATATATATATATATATATATATATATATATATATATATATATATATATATATATATATATATATAAATATATATATATATATATATATATATATATATATATATATATATATAATATATATATATATATATATATATAATATATATATATATATATATATGTTTATTCGAATTGTTGTTGCCTGTGAACTATTTCTAGTCTACTGATAATTATTAGCAATAACAGGCTTGTTGAATCTCAAAAACCTCGATTTTATTGAAAAGATGACGTTTCGCCAGGACATTCGTGGCTTTATTCAAAACTTTTGAAGAAATTGAAATTTCTTTGACATTTATTGATTTTGAAAAAATTTGAATAGAAAAAAGACTACTATGTTTCACTAAAATTTTTTCGGCTGAGGCCGTTCTTTGTTATTTATTTCGTGCTATTCAGTCCAATATTAACATTCAAATCTTACCATCTAATAATAACAGATTTGAATGTTAATGTTGGACCTAATAGCACCTAATAAATAACAAAGAAAGGCCACAGCCAAAAAATTTTGGTGAAACATAGTAGTCTTTTTCTATTCAAATTTTTTCAAATCAATAAATGTCAAAGAAATTGCAATTTCTTCAAAAGTTTTGATGAAGCCGAATAGGTCGTGGCGAAACGTCAACTTTTTAATAAAATCGAGTTTTTTGAGATTCAACAAGCCTGTTATTGCTAATTTATCGAGAGATTATTATATATATATATATATATATATATATAATATATATATATATATATATATATATATATATATATATATATATATATATATATATAATCTCGTGATAACATTTTTCACACTTCAATTGTCTGTTCTTGCTAATGAAATCACACAAGAGACGACACACACTCTATATATTATATTTTTATCTCCTCACAAGAGAGTCACACCCACAAGAAAGGATTCAAGAAAAATAACACAATCATTCTTGCTATGTACTTACCTGTGATGTAGCCATATTTTTGATAATAAAAG
>JARQZK010003008.1:30000-92500 GCA_030704885.1 Cynegetis impunctata | reverse complement strand
CTGTTACTATTATTGATATCGATCAGAAAAGGTCAAAAAAGCCCCCCTTGAATATTTATTTCATTTTGTTTTCAGCCTGGTGATAGACAGACCGACAGACAGCGGATACTTAGTAATAGGGTTTCGTTTCTACTCTTTGGGTACGGAACCCTAAAAATTAATTGAAATAACTAATCTGAAAAATTCAAGCACATTTTGACACCACCAACTAGGTACATATTACATATTTTTGCTATAAAATCGGGAGTATTTATATTAAATTTAAAACTTCATATTTCTAAGATTCAATTGACTTACGTAGGATGCACAATAGGTACATCTAATAACAGTTCTGGCGGTATATCAAAATAGTCGGGGTCGTGACCATTGGCAGATAGAACCAAAGGCAAAATATCTCTTTTAGTTCCAGGTCCTTTCCATCCAAGTTTAAGACAAACCTCAGTGAACTCTACGTTCATGGGATCGCCAAGAATGAAGCCATCTGGTTGTTTGTAACCAGCATAACTGAAAAGCTGTGCGTTCCATACTCTGAAGTCATGTTTTCCGTCCGTACGTTGTGGAAATACGGTTATAGCAGATCTACAAGAATGAATTGAAGTATGAAACTTTTATGTCCAGTATCAAGCTTTGAAAGTAGAAATTCTAAATGAACTGAACTTTTGTTTAATTGAATGACAATTAAAAATTAAGCAAAATGATAAAAACTTATAACGAAACTTTTTTACAGGGTGATTACGACGATCGAGGGTTACTTTAACGTATACGGCAAACGAGACGTAGTAACATACTGAAAACTTGTTTTCTTATATAATAGGTTCCGCTCTATCGATGCAAAATATTTTTTCTACAACCGAAAGAAAAGTACAAATTTGCGCTTCCAAAATAAATCGCAAAGTTTCATTTCTTCGAGGAGCGACCGTTTTCTTTCACTTTGTCGCTCAATGTAACCAAAACGCTTGTTTAGTTCTCATGGAATCCATAATCAAGAAAAGTCTGATGTATCTGCAACTTATGAATCTGAACTATCAAATTTGGAGTTATCAATAATTATAAATTTATATCAAACATTTTCATAAGAATGTGTGTAATTAGAGCGCAAAATAAGATTGCCGCTTCAGGCTGGCTTCAGACTAGGCGGAACGCGGAAAGCGGAAATGTCAAATCTGAATTTTTAGACCAATCGAAACGTTCGTAACGATTCCCAAGGTCATTCCGCGTTAAATTGTTGAAATTTAGTCAACTTTTGAAGGCGGATTTGACATTTCCGCGTTCCGCCTAGTCTAAAGCCAGCCTGAAGAGCTACAATATATCACTTTGCGCTTATACACAATTAAATATTCAACGCTACGGCGTTGCCGCTTATACCGAAAAGTTGCAGCAAATTGGGATTTCGACACTGAATATTATTACATTTTTCGCTGTGCTTTTCCAATATTTGAAATTAATCAAATTTCTTCTTTTTACAACAAAAATGTTTAACACTATGGTATTTGGATTTCTGAGAAGCTGAAATGTTGGAAGTAGTTTACGAATATCTTGTGTATTAGTTCTGTTCAAAGGAATTCGTTCTGAAGGTCATTTAAAAATCATTATTTTATCGGTATATACAAAAACGATGCAATTTAAATTTTCTATAATAATAAAATGAAAATGTTATGTATAGGAAAAATTTGATGGTAATTGTTCTTATACCTAAATAGTAAGGTTTCAGACATGAAAGCAAATTACTGTAAAAGTGAAATATTTTTAGCGTATTTATATTAGGCATTCCATTTCTAAAATTTCGGAATTAATGCGTTTATAATCAAACGTTTGCGTGTTAATTAAAGTATGCAAATTGAGAAGTACTTGAATAAAGTTTTGCTTAAATTACTCATAGATAATGTGAGAAAATTGAAGCAAGAATAAAGTTCAAAAAGCTACATCAGCTGATTAACAAATCTTATTATATGACATACAGAAAATATTTGTAGTATTGTGATTACAGGCTCCAGTAACTATCGTTTCGCTTTTGATTTTGACCAATAATTATTGAAATTATTTGATGATACTACAACGTTTCTCATATGCATTCCTTGATAATCACGAAATATATTCCATAGAACTTTCTGCTTGTTCTTACTATAATTTTATCACATTGTAATAATAAAAAATTTTTTCAAAAATGTATGGAATTCTTCTTAAATCAATCTATTCGCAATAGTTTGCGTACTAACCAATTAAATTTAAATGTTAAAAAAACATATTTTATGACTGCCTAATACAAATACATAAAAGGAATCCGAATTTTATCGAAACTTGCTCCCATTTCGGAAGATTAACTATTTAAGTATAGGAAAATGATACATCATTCGAAGATATTTTTGTTGTCTTCAGAATGTTTGATAATATATGGATGTTCTATTTGATTCGTTGAAAGTAGGAAAAGGCAAGCATTTGGTAAAACTATTCTGAAATCAGAAGCGCAGCGAGAACGCAGAAATATACATAGTACCCTATTTGAAATATCAAAGTTGTTGCTACTTTATAGTATGAGCGGAACGCGTTAAAAATATTTTGTATCGATAAACCGAAACCTATTATTTAAAAACCAAAATTTCAGAATGATAATTTCTCTCGTTTTCTGTCTAAGGTATAATCGACTCTCAATTACCCTGTAGATACCCTCTACTATTTTTGTAGATGAGAAAACTTGAACAATATTCCTCATCCAAAAAATGAATTTCTGAACTATCTTGCAATCACAGCATGTCAGTATAACTTTTTTTATAGTTTGGATATTGTTTTGTTGAGTTTAGAATTATCTAGATAGACATAACAGTTCACTTATATATCTGAACTGTTCAACTTCATTTGGTATTTTCACTCACCGTATATTTCCCTTGTTGGTACTATACTTGATATGATTGCACAGTGCCTCAAACATGCCGCTTGTTGTGGTTACATATCTGCAATCGAACACCTGAAACAATATACATGCTCCATGAATTGTATCAATGCTCTCATCTTGCATCTCCTGATTTAATCAATAAGTATTGGATGAGAAAGTTATCACCAAAATTTTAATTGTATAATGTATAATTTTGTAGATTAGGTGTATCAGCGAAGATGGCTATTGAACTGAGCTCTTATAACAATAAGAATTTATTAAATGAGTGATTTTCATTTTTATATGATGAATATAATTAATTAATCATTATCTGATCCCCTAAAAATAGAACAAATTAATTTTGATGAAAAAATTACTTACGAAGAGAATTATTTTAGGAAGACTTTCCTTGATTACCTACCCTCAATATTTTTGAATAATAATAAATTGATTGATATAAATGAGTGTTGAGTAATAGATCTCATCCATATGGTCTAATTTATTTTCAGTTTAAAAAATTTTCAATTCTATTCAAATTATTGTGTGAAAGTAATCGTCTCTCACAGCGAAGATTTTTTGGAGATGTGTAAGTAGTACTGGCTTTATATGACGTACTCTCAAAAATCTGCGATGGAAAATAATTCCCATTATAGGTGAGTATAATTTTTATTGAGATTATATAACCCATGTATGAATGAGCCAATAGAATCCGTGAATTTTGATTAACGACTGCGTATAGATAAGTGAATATACCCTTGACGACGTGATATAATCGTTTTGGTGTTTCGCCTCGTGTCAAAATGTATGAATATTTTCATATTGACGGTGTTTTGACGTTTGTCAAAAAAATCAATATTTTTTATTCGTTATATAATCGTAACGAATAATACTCGAGCAATCAAAAATAATCGATTATACTGACCTCGTCACTCGGCGTATTTTTTTAAAACACAACTCGAGCTGCGCTCTCGTGGTGTTTCGCAAAATTCGTCTCGTGACTCGGTAGTATAATCGATTATTTTCGATGCTCTTGTGAAATTACTACTGAATATTCTCGAAGATAAATTTATGAACTCAAATGTTCTGCAGAAAAGTTCAGCAGGCAAATCCCATTTCAATGCACCAAAGAAGAGATATAATCAGCCTCATCACTAACCCTTTGCAACATCCTGAATTTCGGTACTACAGATTTGAGTCTTTGAACTAACGCTTTAGCATCGAAGATAATCTTCGTTAATTAATCTCAAAAGTATGATTTTATTTTAAGGATATCGTTTTCAATTCTTTTCTTTTATTTCACGATAGACAGTGTCCTCCTTCGCCTTTAATTTCACACACGATGGCGAATAAGCCGGGTGAGTGCAATACTTAATGCTCGTATTTCAAGAAATCGACATATTCAAGGTTTTCGAAATGAAACGCCCAAATTCAAGTTAAAAAAGATGAAAATAAATTGCAGTTGAGAAAAACTGAGAAGGACGTGTTATCAGTAACGAACTAAATAGTAAAAAATTCAAATGAAATATATTGTGACAATATGAGAGCATTCTCTTCAAAACATGTCATATTCATTACACATTAAACGCAAAAATATTAATTTTTATTCATTACAGATTTTTGTGACTAAATCACAGTTTATTGTTTAATTTCTGTATCAAAGTGTATGCATTGTATAGAATTTCGAAAGATATTTAAAGGAAACGACATTTATTTCGAATTAATATTGGTCTAAAATATATAAGTTACATATATATCTATATATATATATATATATATATATATATATATATATATATATATATATATATATATATATATATATATATATATATATATATATATAATGGTATTATCCTTATGAGTTCATATTTAATAATAAGATTTCAATGAAAAACACAAGTCTCATAACTCTAGTAGTTTTTTATTCGTTAATTAATTAATAACCAATGAAATTGAAACAACTAGAGTTGTGATACTTGTGTTTTCCATTCAAATCTCATTATATATATATATATATATATATATATATATATATATATATATATATATATATATATATATATATATATATATAGTGTGGACCACTAGGAACTGCATCGATCGATATCTCAGAAACTTAATGTAGGAAAAATTTTAAATGTTATATACAGGGTGGGCCATCCATAACTTTCCACCCCGAAATTTGAGCTTTGGGATGGAATAACGAAAAAACGCTCAGACAAGTCGAATTTTGTTGAAAGGAAGACAAATAAGGCTGTTCAAATGAGTTTGATATCGCTACCCCTCTAGCCGCAACCCCTAACAGTTCTCATTTTTGAAAAGGGAAAAGGGGTCGAGCAGCACCTTGTTGGAAAGGCAATTCAATTTCCTGCATGAGTGTATTTTTTCTTCATCGTTTTATTATTATACAGAGTGACTCAGTGTTGCATCAACCACCCCGAATTTTGAGCTTTGGGATGGAATAACGAAAAAACGCTCAGACAGGTCAATTTTGTTGAAAGGGGACAAATAAGAGTATTCAAATGAGTTTGATATCACTACCCTTATAGCCGCAACCCATAACAGTTCTCATTTTCGAATAGGGAAAAGGGGTCGAGCAGCACCTTGTTGGAAAGGCAATTCAATTTTCTGCATAAGTGTATTTTTTTTTCATCGCTTTATCATTATACAGATTCACTCAGTATTGCATCAATAACTTTCACACGCCGAATTTGGATCTTTGAGATGGAAAAATCGCTCGGACGGGCCAAAAAATGAATTCGATATCACTACCCCTCTAGCCGCTACCCTAACAGCAATTATTTCAATTTAAACGAAAGCGCACGATTTACTTTGTAAATATTATTGTTTTCACGTTTTCAGTTATTGTCTCGGTTTCAGCATTTTCAACATGTGTTTGGCATACGCGTAGTGATCGAGAAACTGAAAATATTTGCTCATGCAGGAAATTGAATTGCTTTTCCGACAAGGTGCTGCTCGATCCTTTTTCCCTATTCAAAAATGAGAAGTGTTAGGGGTTGCGGCTAGAGGGGTAGTGATATCAGACTCATTTGAACACCCGTATTTGTCCCCCTTTCAACAAAATTTGACCTATCCGACCGTTTTTTTGTTATTCCATCCCAAATGTCAAAATTCGGGGTGGAAAGTTATGGATGGCCCACCCTGTATATATATATATATATATATATATATATATATATATATATATATATATATATATATATATATATATATATATATATATATATATATATATATATATATATATATATATATATATATATATATATATATATATATATATATATATATATATATATATATATATATATATATATATATATATATATATATATATATATATATATATATATATATATATATATATATATATATATATATATATCGTTTATTATATAATAACTTCAACAATTTCTCGAGGATAAGATGAATAGAATCAGAAACTGAACAGAATTGTCAGAAGTAACTCCTAAATTTATTTGTAACAGAATTTTTGTGGGACAAATTTCATATACGCCATGAAATTGTAGAACTGGAGAAACGGTCGCCATCGAATGTATTGAATTGATTTATTTTGAAGCTGGAAATTGGGTTTTCGAAAAAAAAATTATTATAAAATTTTTTTAAGGTATTTTGAAATTTTTTCTCAAATTATAGTAATATTCGATTCGAAAAACTCTCAAAACATTGTTTTTATTATATATAAATAATTCAAAATTGATAAAATTTTACAAAGAATCGCGTGATACAAACGCGCCACGATGGGAGGCCATGTTGTCATAATTTTGAACGAATTTCTCGATAGTAGGTATAGTGTCAACGACTTCGACGTGTAAATATACGAAATTTAGACCTAAAAATTATTTATAATAGCTACTTTTATTCAGTCATTTGAGAAAAAGGATTTATAAAGGCTAATTCCGACAATAGTTGCGATCCCAGTCGAGTATTTCGAGTTACTGAATTTTAAACCATACTTGTTGACCATGGTATATTTCAGACATTACATAAAGTGAACAGAAAATTTTTTAATAATTTAAAAATTATCAAACAACTTTCTAAGGGAGCTGGTTATACGTATTCCTCAACGCAAAATCTGCTTTCACAAACCAACGGTGAATTATAGAAATTGTCAAGTCACCCCGACTCAAAATCTGCATACAGCTCTTTCGATCTTATTAGATCTCATCGGTGCAGCTTATTTGACTCGGAGTGAATTAACAAATTTCTAATTGTTTCCCAATACACATCGTGGTCGATAACAGTGTCTAAATAACAACCCAGAGCGCCCTCCCACCAAAGATATTGGAAACAAACAATTCCCGCCTAGATCGAAAATGCAGAAATATATCTACTCTACAACAGTGGCGTATATGATTCCAAGGCACACTAACATAGTGATTTAAAACTTTTGGATATACTCACGAGAACACGCTCCGAAGATGTTAGCAGCAATACAACAATGAAATCATAAAAATCATACTTGTTAACCATAGTCAATTTCATACATTACATAAAGTCAACAAGGAAAATTCTTTAATGATTTATAAATTATCAAGCAACTTTCCAAGGGAGCTGGTTATACGTATTCCGCAACGCAAAATCTGCATTCACTGACTAAATTTTAATGCAGTATTATTAGGGTTCGAATGCCACAAAGTTTTTGTAGTTTTTTTCATTTATTACTGTTTGTGGCGTGTCTGAAGACATGGATGAAAGCTACTACAAACAGAAGTTTGTGCGCCTCAAACTATGGTGAGGGGATATGAACAGTTTGAAATTGAACGTACTTGGAATCAAACATATTTAATGAGTTCAGTAACATTCTGGGAACTGCCTGAAGCTAACGAAACAAATACTAGCATTGACGACGTGGATACACCCGAACTAGACCATCATGATTGTATGGCAATTGCATCAACTCTTCCAAATCAGCTCGTATCAGAAACAATGTCATCGTGATATTGATCTTTTCTTAAATTGGTACTCAGTGGTGAATAATTATCCTCAACTTAAACATAATCTCGAGGTTATCAAACGTTGGAAAGAATTACACGAACGGCAGCCATAAATACAACAATTCCCTGAACAGTTGACTATTTTGTAATATTTAGATGAACAATTGACAGATCGAATTAACAACAAACTTTCGATTGTTCAAGGAGGTGATGGAACGGGCAAATCTTGTGTGATAGGTGAGGTCTTCATGGCAAACATATTTTTACCCAATTCACGGAAGTATTTCTACTGCAGACGGTAATGTGATAGATTATGGATCAGCTACTGATATTTGGGCAAATTTTAGGATCTCAGGTCGTTGGATTAATGGCCGAAGAAGATTACAACTTGTTGAAAACATGATTCGTTCAGAATATTCCTGGATTTTGCGATATCTCCAAAAACGCTCTTACACGCCTGGATGGTAGATGGTAGCGTAGCTGGTCGCCTGGCTGCAAGCATTATCTTCGTAATTTCTTACGGGGTACCGTGCGTGCGCGTAGGTCTGGTCGATTGTATGCTAGCGGGCTATGTCGCTGGTCGCTGGAAGAAAAACATTTCGCATTCTACCAGCTAACAGCGACCAGCGTGCGAAATGGATGTGGAAAATTTGATATGTCTTGTGCAGAACAAACCACCTCTCTGGAATCAGGCGCATCCAGACCATCAAAACAGATTTATTGTGGCTAAATTATGGGATGGTGTTGCCGCAGAAATGAATGTAAATCATAAGTACAAATTTTAGATTGTTTGCGTATTCAGAAATGAAATACTAAATATTGGATGGATTTGTTCGTTACTTTGTGATGATAAATTTTCTAAATATAAATGAGAAACACTTTACTCTGTTTTTTATATCACTATTTTTATTAAATTGTTAAATTGCTACTACATTTTCCAGCGAATGAACATTTTTGCATTGTACAGTGTCGGTAATAGAAGGCATGCAAAGGAAGGAGTTGAAAGATAATAATTGCTGGGAATTTCGAATTTCTATCGGTCTACAGGCGACCATCCAGGCGACCTTCCAGGCCCGTTGTGCGGATACCCTATATAAGGTTAAACGCAAAAAAATTAAATCGCCAGTTACAACGAATTGATGATGCTAAATTGGTAAATATGATTGAATGTATATAACTCTTTTCGTGTAAAATTAATTGAAAGATTAACAAGCACAGTACATGTCCGGACACATGTTGGTCTATGCTCACACGCTTCCGTATTATGTTCCAAACACAGGTGTTTCTCCACTCGGACATGCAAACATGTCCGCAAGTTCAGGTAGGGTGCAGATGCCTTTTCTGTCACCAAAATTCAAGCGGCAATCGCCAGCATGTATGTTAATTAGGGACGACATCTACACTAAATTTATTTCAGAAATTCTCAAATTCAGTTGAAAAAATTCTTGCTTCGCTCAATATTTGCAAACAGCAGCCTGCATTGCAAATCTAGTATGCATTTTGTTCTACTATGTTAGCTGTGAGCGTGGAAGAATACAACAATTAATAATTCAATATGTAACACATTTTATGTATAGTTTAAAGATCAAATCATGAAAAACATACTAGTGGTCAGTTATCCGACCAGTGTTACTGACCACGATTTGTATTGGGGAACAGTTAGAGATTTGTTAATTCACTCCGAGTCAAATAAGCTGCACTGATGAGATCTAATAAGATCGAAACAGCTGTATGCAGATTTTGAGTCGGGGTAACTTGACAATTTCTATAATTCGCCGTTCGATTGTGAATGCAGATTTTGCGTTGCTGAATACGTATAACCAGCTTCCTTGGAAAGTTCTTTGATAATTTTTTAATTTATTAAAGAATTTTCCTTGTTCACTTTATGTAATAGTTTAAAGCTTTCTGCATCTCTTTCTTCATATGAAGAATGCCACATTTTACTTTCCTCCTTGCGGTCAATTTACTTATAAAGGAAATAACTCCAGACATTCTAATCAAGAGCAGTAACATCGAAGTTCATAAAATAAGTATTTTCTTCGCATTCTTCCTCGAATTTTACTCACATATTCCACATACTTTCCTATCTCCTACACCCACAGATATCGTAGTTGAATATATAATCAATACTTCATTGTAATGGAAGTAACCGAAACTATTTCATTATTTAACGTTAATAATGTTATCCATCGAATTGATGAACGATATGCCTTTCGGATTTTTCTTCTAAATAATTTCATATTTGTACTGTCGTGTCCGAGATGTTCTTTGGAAAGGAGTTATAGGTTTCCAGGCTCTGTGTTGTTCCTGAGTCCAATATTTGTGCTCACAGGTTCCAAGAAGATATTTTAGTGTGTACGTTTATATATATATAGTTGTCTTGTTGATTCGCGAAGTTGAAAGATGTATTACATTTAAGATTTTCCGTGATTACGTATATATATTTACCTTGCTCAATCTGTAATACTTGCGAAAAAGGTAGAATGTTAGTTTGGTCATATATTATATTATATACATGTTTTGTTTTTGTATTTGGGTATGTTAGATGGGATGTGTGTATGTATTGTGTGGCTTTTTTCGAAGATACTGTCACCGAGAACAGCAAATTTGCTGATTTGGATAATTTAGTTGTCAGTGTAATGCATACTACTTCAATTCCTAAATTGTATATTGATTGTTATTAAGGCATAATATGTGACTATTTCTTTCGTAATAATTTCCACCAATCAGAAACGCGTAATTTCAAATTAAAAATGGTTTCTAGCTGAAAAAACTGTATGACGGCACCTGTCAGCAGCTTTTTCGAGTTTACTCGCGGCAAAACTTGATAGCTATTGTACCATAAATAATTAAGTTTGTACTATTTTGTGATTAGATAAATTACCTGTTTTTCATTTCAGTTTTCAAATTATTACTTACATATTCATTATGTATGCATGTATTATAATAGGTAGTATGTTTAAGCTATAAGCTATGTGTATGTAGAAAAATCTGTTATAATAATAATAATAATTATTTCTTTATTTCCAACAGGTATAAAACCCAATTGCAGAAAATAATTAAAGTAAAGCTGAATAGAAAAGAAATCAAACCAAAGCGCCAGAGACAAAAAGAGAAAACTAAAAGGAACAAAATGAAACAAAACAAAAGTAATGTAAAAGTAATATCAATCAGTATCCCGAAAGCTAAACCTAATCCTAATAAACAATCTGTTACTCATGAAATAGTCTTGTCGATAACCATTCGGGCATCTAATTTTTCCTATGAAAAAAATCGAAAAAACGCAATGCAAAGTAATATTTTTTAACGAAATGCAATCGTACAGGTGCAAAAATCCTCGTCTTCGACTCGGATTTTTGTTGGCACCAGCACTCATGCTTCTTGTTAAAATATTACTCAGCAACGTTCATTTTCAGTGGAATTATATGCCCTTATGGTATTACTTACGAATAAAGTACTTCAACATAAATGTTTTCTTTGAAAGAAATTACTCTCATTTTTGAATGATAATCAGTAACAATAATAATTCATTTTTAAATCAATCAGAAAATAGCATCACCCTGAGATGTATGATCCCTTAGACTGCTGCTCTCCATCTCAATTTTGAATGAAAGTTATGAAAGCAATCTTAAAAATGATAATCAACTCTGTTTTAAAATGGCAAGTTACCAAGAAAGATGATTTGTCCAATTATATCGCAACTATAGTGTCAAAAAAATTATAACAGAAATCAAGCTGCTAGGAAATTTTCCAACAGAAGAATTTTTTTCTAACAGTACGATTTCAAGTACAAATTTTTTTGAATCTCACTAGAGACGTACAGTTTAACGGCGGTGAACGGTCTGAATGTAAACATACTCTAATCTCGTGTTACTGTTTTATTGATCTATAATGGATGTTTCAAAATTGGTTTCACTTGAAATGCAGTATAGTCTTCAACGCAATTAATTCATAATTATTTTATGTTATGCATTATATGCATTGAATTGGACTGTTATTTCCATTTTCTCTAAAATTAAAATATATGTCACTGTAATACTCACCTAAAGAAACTATTCATTATTAATAATAATAATAATTTCTTTTATTTATCAGCTGTCCACTATGTACACGTTGTTATTGGTCACCTTCATTACCCCAATGGAACACAAGATGAAGTGCGAATTACACTGGATATCATGAGTATAAATTCATAAAGGAAACGTAGCCGTATATATCAGAATGAATGAAGAATAATACTGTCCCACCATTCTGAAGATATCTTCTAAAAATTCAGATTTTATGCCGCGTGTTTCAAAGATCCTGAAGACGGTAATGTAGATAAATAATATGATCAATTCGTGCACGTGAGATTTTCGTAGGGTTGGCTTTCTTAGAAGTTAAAGTAGCTTTAGATGGAAGAAAATTTATTATTTCTGTTTCCATTTATATCGTTCAGTTCGTTTGAAACGATTCACAGCGTTTTGTTGCTAAACAAATTATCTGATTATGTGTTTGCTGGTGTTTATGTTTGGTTACTGAATCAATTGATCTAGAAAAAGCTAACTACGTTAATTATTTCTCGTCAAACGTGTTTTGAAATTGTTTTCCCTTTGAGCACATTACGAACCATGCTTTAACATACAATTTATTCAACTGATATTGAGTTGTTCGTTGACATCCATTTCTGGAATGTCTTTGCCTTTCATGAATTGGGGATTTCAAAATTTCAAATAACGTTAACCTTTGTAAAACATTTGAGAAGATGAAGTTGTTTTGATAAAATTGATATTCATTTTGAAAATAATTTTCCATCGATCATATTTAATGAAATTAAGGCAACGAAATATACCAAAAATTTTTTATACAATATAATCTTAGTACATTGAATTCAAGCTCTTATTTAGAATATCAAAAATAATTAATGAATATTATAATATAAAATAAACTTGGGTTTTTGACTTTCACTATATTACGTTAAGTATAATTATTTCGGCAAACACAGTAGCTTCTTCAGATTCCAACCTTCAACTTTCTTGCCAAATCGAAATAAGAATATCCTTCAAAACTTAGGTTTATTAGGTTGACATTTTAGAAATTCAAAAGATAAAACTATATTGCATAATAAATCAGGTATTTATAAGAAAACTTGCGGTTCATGTCCAATATATATATATATATATATATATATATATATATATATATATATATATATATATATATATATATATATATATATATATATATATATATATATATATATATATATATATATATATATTGAAATGAACTAGGACATTTATTTGAAACTAATCAAACAAACCTCCTAGCGGAGCTGGCTATAAGAGTTCACGAAGCATCGAAATATCAACATCTACCCCAGACGGTAATTGTTCGAAATGTTAATTTGTTTATCACAATCGATGGAAATTGATAGACAGACTGTTTCGCCCTTATCGGGGCTCATCAGTATCATCCATCCACCGGGAGTGATAACCAAACCAACATTTCAAACGGTCATACATATTTCTTCTAGTAACTCCATGACATATAAATATGACACAGCGCCACCAGTCGGAAACAATTGAACCACATCTTTCAGAATAGAAGAAAACATTTCGGCAACGAAACTCTTACGTCCTGACACCCGAAGGTGGTTACTATAATAGCTAAGCAAGAGTACAGTTGATACATCCATTTTGATGTAATTCAACATTCACCCGCCGCAAGTAACAAGCGCTCAAATTTTATACCTTTTACAGGTAGCAATGAATGGAAAACAGAATTCTTCGTGTTAACGACACACGTTCGTGGCAATAAAATGAAATGAACTAGGACATTTATTTGAAACTAATCAAACAAACCTCCTAGCGGAGCTACGAAGCATCGAAATATCAACATCTACAACGAAGCATCGAAATATCAACATCTACCATTTCGGCAACGAAACTCTTACGTCCTGACACCCGAAGGTGGTTACTATAATCGCTAAGCAAGAGTACAGTTGATACATCCATTTTGATGTAATTCAACATTCACCCGCCGCAAGTAACAAGCGCTCAAATTTTATACCTTTTACAGGTAGCAATGAATGGAAAACAGAATTCTTCGTGTTAACGACACACGTTCGTGGCAATAAAATGAAATGAACTAGGACATTTATTTGAAACTAATCAAACAAACCTCCTAGCGGAGCTAGGATGTTGATATTTCGATGCTTCGTGTAGATGTTGATATTTCGATGCTTCGTGAACTCTTATAGCCAGCTCCGCTAGGAGGTTTGTTTGATTAGTTTCAAATAAATGTCCTAGTTCATTTCATTTTATTGCCACGAACGTGTGTCGTTAACACGAAGAATTCTGTTTTCCATATATATATATATATATATATATATATATATATATATATATATATATATATATATATATATATATATATATATATATATATATATAGTTGGCTATGCCGGCAGTAACTTCGGAGTTAGAATATCTGAACATAATCACAGCTTCAATAACGAATTCAAAAAAATAACATACAGAGAAGAAAGGCTATAAACTTAATTCATTAAATGCACTTGAAATCAATATACGGAAACGTTCTAAAAATTGATTGAATGATGAATTACATATGAATAATTTTCCCTTGTTCAATTTATTTTAGTGAAATATGAATCTTTGTACATGTTATGTTTATCAACTTTTATACAATTATCTACCTTGCAATAGGTTACGTTAAGGTTTTCCCATCCTCATTTGTATTTCCCATTACTATTTACTATTTGAATTACTTTTCTGAAGAAGCCACTGTGTTTGGCGAACCAATTATTATGTTTAACCAAATATAGTGAAAATCAAAAAAACAAGTTTTATTTATATTATTGTCATGAATTTCCTTCAAGTATCGGCCAAATCAATTGGTTCTAATGAATATTACATTAAATTTTATGTGTATTTCATGAAATTAATATTTAATTTTGATTTATTAACTTTAACGATGAGTGAATCATATTTGCCACGAAGTATACTGAGCCTATTATGAACGAATATGACTTAAACATGGGTCAACCTTAAAAACAAGAACAGTATCACTGATAATTAAAATGTGATCTTCAAGTCATCTATTGAATAGAATTCAATAGTCAAATTTCGTTAACTAAATGCTTATTCTTTTTATTTCAATCACTATAACGGAAAGACAAACTGTTCGTCAATTATATACTTTCCTATGACGATATTTACCTACCAAATATTGAAAGAAAAAATAAATAAAAAACGGAAATTACAAATTAGCTATTTTATAGGTTTTTCGTATTTTAGGTCAGAGTCAAATACAACATTGGATTTGCAGTAACCTGAAAAAAATTCTCATAAGTGTACCGGGTGGCCAGATAAGAATGCAAAGGGGGGCCGGATTACATCGCCACACGACAGTACAGCAGCAAGGTCGGTGTTGCCACGTTTTAATACGAATATAAATGCCGTACTGAAAAGATGCATAATTATGAATTTCACAAAGACGTTTGATTTGACCATTTGACATAAGCTAGGTTATATTATTGATTCACGATTTCTAAATGCAACTTGCTGTACTATAATAATAATAATAATATAATAATAATAGTAATGTTTATTAGCAGCAAAAACATACAATTTAAAAAATTACATTGAGTGATTCTATTCAATAATAATTGCGTCCAAATAAACAAGAAGTTATTCGCCCATTAAAAAATTTCTGTTGTGCATGGACATTACACCTTTATATCATGACGCATACATATATTCATATAGCAGAACAACAACTCAGTTCTTCAAATAACGGTGAAAGGAGAAGAAGGTCCTTTCTCAATTCTCAATGAGTTGCCTACTGCCATTTCTACCTAGATGGATAATATACTTTTCGAACAGTGATTTTATGATGTTAATGGATTTTATATCAGTTAGGTACATTTTATAAGTGTCTATCAAGGAATTATATACTCTCAATGCAATGTTAGAGAAACAACGGTAACTGATATTTTTATACAAAACTGGAACAGCAACACTGCCTTTTTCTTTGTATATTGTGCTGTAGTAGTGGCTCACTTTTTCCAAGATATTTTTGTTTTTATAAGTATATATTATAATTCGATGCATATATAATTGTCTTAAGTCCAATAAGCCAGTTTCCTTGAATAATGTATTTGAAGGGTACGTACTTATTTTACCATAAATTACTTTCAAAATTTTCTTCTGTATCACATCAAGCGGTCTCAGATGCGAGTATACGGCACCACCCCAACCCAATATACCATACCCCAATCTTGATTCAACTAAAGAGTAGTATAGTATTTTCAAATACTGCAAGTCTAAAATATTTTTTAGGTATCTAAAACGGTACAATAGTGGTCTCAATATCCTCACAGTATTATTAATATGAGCATCCCATCGAAGATGTGAATCAATAGTGATACCTAGATACTTATAAGTTTGGGTCACGTTTATTTTAACATGTCTGCTATTATTTTTAATTTTCAGAACATCGTACTCTGGCAAGCCAGTGGTATTATGTGAAAATAGCATAAAAAAGGATTTCTCGTAATTAATTGTTAATAATTTGTGACTAAAACAATCGAATATTCTTTCCAAGTCTTTTTCCGCTGTGATTTTTAAATTTTCCCATGTGTCATCAGTATATAAGATTGCGGCATCATCCGCAAAGCTTAGTAAATTACCAGCAAACTGTGTGGTTAATATGTTATTAAGATATATTGTAAACAATACTGGGCCCAATACAGTTCCCTGGGGTAAACCATATGTAACTATTTCTTCATCACTAAGGATATTATTTATTCTGACTATTTGTTTGCGGTTAGATAAGTAATCTGCAAGAAGTTCATTTGGCGCCCCTCGTATTCCCGCATCCTCCAAGGCCCCCAACACTTGCATATGATCTACAGTGTCAAAAGCCTTCGCAAGATCCAAAAACACGCATAGCACAGGTTTACTCACCTCTAGACATTTAGTAATACTATCAACCAATCTACTGATGGCATCCACCGTGGATAAACCTTCTCTAAATCCGTATTGTCTATCAGACAGGACGTTATTGCTATTGAGGAATATTAAAAGTTTTTTCTGTAGGATTTTTTCAAATATTTTAGTCAAATTAGTTATAAGTGAGATCGGTCTATAATTATTCAATTCTTTTGAGTTGCCCTTCTTATATATGGGAGCAATCATAGCCTTTTTAAAATCTTGCGGAACTCTATTTGTAACAAAGATTCTATTCACTAGATGAGTTAACGGTAATGCTATCAAATCAGCTGTTTTCTTGAGCACTTCCGATTTTAAACCGTCAAAACCCGGACATTTTCTATGTTTTAATGAACTGATTGCAACTATCAATTCCTGTTCGTTTGTAGGCGTAAGGAAGAAAGTGTTTTGATTTATTTTAGAGCTAGGTGGAGGTGTATTTGGCTTTACAATTTTCTCCGCATACGTCTCTCCCACCTTACAAAAAAAATTATTGAAAGCCTCTGCAATAAGTTTAGGAGTAAATTTCATTATCATTTGTGCAAATTTGCGTGAATTCCCTTTCAGTCCCATTATCACATATGTTATTTACAACTTTCCATAAATTTTTGCTTATGTTTACATTTAAATTTATTTGTTTTTTGTAGAACTTGAATTTAGCTTGTCTAATCAGTGTATTTAGTAGTTTTTTGTAGTTTTTGTATTCTATTTTCTTTTGTTCATTGTTAGGTTCCATTTTATATTGCTTATATAACCTATTTTTTCATTTACCGAATTAACAATGCCTTCAGTTATCCATTGACTGCGTTTTATTTTAGATTTTTCAATTTTTATTATCGTGGTATTTTTTGTAATGGAGGATTTTAATATACCGGTTATCATATCTGTTAGCGTATCAGGATCTGTTTCATTATAAAACATTGCCCAATTGTAATTATTTAGATCAAATCTCACCTTTTCGTAATTTATATATAAAACATCCCTCTTCACACGATTTGTGTTTCTGTTACATAGTTCAGTAGGAAGCCCTAGTATTGTTGCTCTGTGGTCTGTTATATTATTTTCAAATACCACTGAAACACAATTATTTCCGTAATTTGGAATATGACATTTTAAAAAAATATGATCTAGACAGTTTCCGGTTTGTTCATGTATTCTAGTATTTTTATTTATCATAGATACAAAATTGTGCTCGCTAAGTATATTCAGATAATCATCAACAGTATTAGAATAAGTATTTATTTTTATATTTATGTCACCTACTCAGATATGAGCGAAATTATTGTTTTCTGCTTGTTTCAGGTACCTACTTAAATTTTCAATAAAAACCTCTTCACTAGCCGAAGGTGATCTGTATAAACATGTTAACATTACTTTTTTGTGACTATTTAGGGTTATACAAATCTGTAGCGCTTTGCTGAATAAGATACAACTTGGGAAAAATATTAATATGGAAATAAAAACCCTAATCCATGGAAAATCATAGCCAATGACTAATACAGATAAATGTAACAACGAGGCCTAAAAACTTTCAAGTGCTCCTGATGAAAAAACACGAAGTATTGTCAAGTCCTCCTGATAAAAAAACACGAAGTATTGTTGTTTTTCAATTTTCCAAGATTATCGCCAGGGGGCGCAACCACCACCTAAAACATTCAAGGTGATTTTTCTCTGAAATACACCTTGTAAATGTACCACAAAATTATTTTCTTTCTCAAGCTAAGCTTTAAACGAGTAATTTTTATTCGACACTTTTTGACGTATCTATTGAAATTAAGTAGTGCGGGGTGAAAAACTGTTTTTTTTTTAACACCGTTGGTCCCGTTGAAAAAAGCATTTATTTTTACATTAAAACCAATTCATTTGTGATATGTCTAAATTTTTAGTGATGCCGCAAGAGCGCGTTTTTTGATATAATAGCAGAAAATTTCCTGCAATGATATCGTATTTCTTGCCTAATATATCGAGGAAAGAAAATTTAATCATCATAAAATTTTGATAAGACGCCGCAACACGGTTATTTATTCTCATCTATTCCTCCTTTTTCAAGAAACAATGTTCCAAAAATTTCTTCGTTCCAAAAATTTCAGCAGAAACGTGTAGGGGCATAATAATCGATGGGGCATAATAATAATGTAATATGCTAGTGTAAGGTAGTCAAAATATGGAGAGTAGGCCAGGGAGGAAAAACAAATGCCTACAATAAACTTGTCAAAAAATATTAAAACTATGCTTATAGTGGCAGTGTCATGAAATTTTGGTGTATACCACAGGGACTAAAAACTATTGAAATGCGTTTACAAATGATGAAGCTGTTGATATTATTGCTTTATATTTTGAATATCTTCAAAATGCGGAATTGACACAAAGAGTATACTGAGCTCGATAACCAAATCGGCGTTCACGCCATGCGAGATTCGTTTGGCATATTTGGAAAAGGAAAAAGGAAACACACGTGTTTCATTCCTCCCTGAAGTATGTGTCAGGGAGGCGGGCAGCTTGAGTTTGGGATTAACTCCTTCAGCCAGATCAGAGTATACACGTGTATGTACAAGTGCATTAAGGATAGGTGAGACGGGATATTTATGGAACATAGGAAGTGTGACTAGGGTTCAGAGGATTAATACTGGCCCAGCATTCGCCTTATAAGTTTGCAAGCAGTGACTTACATTACCATGAGAAAACCTCTGAAAAAAACTCATGGCAGACCAGTCATCCCCGGGGTTTGAACCCGAGACCTCCCAAATACTAGCCAGCGTACCTAACGTACTCAACTAACTAGCTTGGTAACATATTTGGAGAATATAGAGAATTTTTATCTGGAATTCTCAAGGTCGTTACCAGTGTTACGCAAATTTCGCACTAAACTCGGAAAAATTCTCGCATGGCGTAAACGCCGATTTGGATAGAGAGCTCTGTATACTCTCTGGGCCAATGCAGCATTTTGAATATATTCAAAATATACCGCAATGATATCAACAGCTTCATCGTTCGTAAAAGGCATTAATTAAATATTGTTGACAAGTTGATTTTAGACATATGTATTCTGACTACCTTGCACTTGCATATCATTACATTGATTATTATGCTCCTACATGCTTTTAAAAAATTTTTTTCAACTAAAAATACTTTTATTCAAAAATTATAAAATAATGAAATTTTATAATTGATTCTTGGCAAAAGACAGATGAATGAACAAGAATATCGGTGTAATAGTGTCTTCTCAGAAATATTTTTATGATAACTAAATTTTCTTTCTTCGAAATTTTAGGATAGGAATAAGATATCGAGATACGGTTTTTCACTAGCCTTTTTTGGTATCATTACACTACATTTCAATGAAAAAAAATTCAGGTTATTTGCATTTCACAGAAATTGGCAATTTTCTGTTATTATATCAAAAAACGCACTCTAGCGGCATCACTGAAAATTTGATATATCACAGATAAAATGGTTTTGATGCAACAATCAATGCTTTTTTCAACGAGATCAACTCTGTTGAAATCCGTTCAGTCGTTCACGAGTTACAGCTGTTTATCCAAAAAAACATTGTATCGCCCCCTACTACCTTATTTCAATAGATATGTCACAGAGTGTTGAATAAAAATTACTCGAATAAAGCTTGGCTTAAGAAAGGAAATAATTTCGTGATACATTTACTAGATGTATTTCAGAGAAAAATCACTCAAAAAATTTTAGATGGTGATTACGACCCCTGTCGGCTATTTTAGAAACCTGAAAATAATTTCCAAGATTTTCCATTGGCCACTTTAGTCCTAATATTTTTCACCGCAAGTCTCTACGACCAATAGTATACGAGATACAGCACTTCTTATCTGGCCACCCTGTACAATGGTTTTCAACATTATTTTGAATTTAAAAAATACAGGAATGCTAGATGGAATATCGATAGATATAGACTAGATGGTTATATATAGCGATTTGCTTCGATTTTTTTCGGATATTCAATTTCAAAGTAATGTAATTCATAGAATTAAGATCATGAAGATATTAACGGTTTTCATCTCCCAGAAGTATAATATTATCGGTGCGTCTAATGCGAATGACTTTCTTTCAAAGTATAATGGATAAGTGTACGATATATCTGTTTTATTATTATGAATCGAATTATCATGTTCATTCAAATTACAGTTATCAATTCAAAAGATTTAATTTAAAATTTATAGTTATGCCGGCAATCGCTGAAAAGCAAATCCTCATTTTCATAATCCTATAACGTTTTCATCCACAGACCCTGTTTTCTACATCGCTAATCCCCAGATTGCGTGTTCCTTGTGGGTTGATGACAGACGGAACCTAAATTATTTATCTACATCGGAGTTGAACATCTTTGCGATACTCAGCTTCTACCACTTAATCTTTTCTTAGTTGAAGTAAATGCTTTCTTCTGAGAGGAAAATAGAAAAGATCCGGATGTTTGCTTCCAACATAGGATAACGCCCATGCGGTTTTCGTTTTTATTATCTTTTTCGACTGAAAGTTTATATTCAATTCATTACACGAAGTTTTGTGTTTAGTGAATGAGTTTTGTATGTATTTCAACAGAGTTTAATATTAAAATATGGTTTACTAACGAGAGTTCATATCGATTACTGATACTTCATCATTTTGGGTTGTTCATTCTGTTTCTCCTCTGATAGGATTGATGTGTAGTATTTAATTTGATTATTATCAGAAAAATAATTGTTTGATTTGAACGGTTTCTATAATTTAGGCTATGACGAAACGTTTCACTACACTGTGGTTGCATCAGATGAAACAGAATTCGAAAATCTTGGTATTAGGTAATCCTTCGAGGGAACTTCCCAAAATATCAATCTGAATCCTCTAATCTTCCTATGAAAATTATTGAAATTCATTTAAATGTTTGATTCTCATCTGATAAATGAATGGAACTATTAGAATATCTCTCTGAGACAGCTTATCTTCTTTGATTATTTTTCCCAGGGTTTTATGTGTTCTACAGATTTCTATTTATTTACAATTAATAGACACATGGCAGTTTAAGAATAGCAAAATCTGAGCATTTTTCTTTTTTTATTTATTGTTTTTTATATATTCAGTAATAATATCACAAGAGCATCGAAAATAATCGATTATGCTACCGAGTCACGAGGCGTATTTTGCGAAACACCACGAGAGCGCAGCTCGAGTGGTGTTTTAAAAAAATACGCCGAGTGACGAGGTCAGTATAATCGATTATTTTCGATTGCTCGAGTGGTATTCGTTACTATTATATAACGAATAAAAAATATTAATTTTTTTTGACAAACGTCAAAACACCGTCAATATGAAAATATTCATACATTTTGACACGAGGCGAAACACCAAAACGATTATATCACGTCGTCAAGTATATATTCACTTATCTATACGCAGTCGTTATGCAAAATTCACGGATTCTATTGGCTCATTCACACATGAGTTATATAATCAGCTTGATATATTCGTGCACTAAGCGATATAGATAATATAATTTGAAACAATTTATGTCTTTTTTAGTTTCATCGTGACATAATAGTTATTTATGTACCAAGTGCGTTATATAGATCCTAACGCCGTTAGGATGTAGTAACGCACGTGGTGCATACAAGATTTTATTTTTCACGGAAAAATTATTTTATTATAATGAAAAATCGATTTCTAAAATCGGTTCATTGCTCCTATACTTTCCATTTTCCTTCTCATAGTAGGCATGTCATTTGTTGATATTTTGACGTTTGTGAATATTTTTGTCATCATATTTAGTGAATGTCATTGCTGCTTTCTTTGTGTAAGAAATAATGGAAATAGAAAATGAATTTGCCCAAGAATATCATAGAAAATGCAGCCAAAGCTGCGAATAATTCATTGCCGTAGAAATCCAGAGTCGTATACGACAAGGATTATGAAGTATTCAATCAATGGAAGTTGCTTCATTTCTCTTCGTACAATGAGCGGGCGTTATGATTCATAATGCCTGCTCATTACGCCCTTAGGCATAATGAGTGTAATTATAGCAACCGTGTCTAAGGTAAAATCAACAGATAATATACAAGTGAAAAATAAAAATATTGAGAAGTAGATGAATCTACTATTATATGTGTCAATTTCATGTTGAAAGGATGATCTGAAATATTATATACTGTAGTATAGGTATGGAATAGATTATGAAAAATTGAAGTTGTTTTTTTTTTTTTTTTTATTTGCACATATACCCGCATCAACCGCTTTGGGTTATTAGCAGGGGAACATACACATAGTACATGTCAATTTAAGTTATAGTCGTACAATAGAAGTTTTAAGGGTTCTGAACAATAAATGCCATTTTGCTCCTTAGTTTCCTTGAGATAGTGATTCACTATCTGTATCTTCGGTAGAGTTGCTCGGCAAATTCAGTTTCCTTTTTAGTCGTGTAATTTTGTTTCTAATTGTTCTATTTTCGATTTCTGCGTAAATAAAGTTAAGTAGTTCTTTCAGCTCCTCTAAATCTTTTGTATAAAATTCGAGGATTGTTTTAGGTTGAGTCATATTGAATGCGTTCACTAGGAATTTGGATATTTCACTGAAGGTGAGTGAAAACGATGGTATTCTGTTTTCTATTTTGTTTTTAATGTTGTTAAGACAATCTATTACGTGATCTGGGGTAGCTTTTGTTCTTGTTGTTTTTTTCTTTTTAGCATTGGACTTCGGTGTTTTAAAAATTGTATCTACGGAGAGTATCTGAACGTCTGGGGATGAGGAAATCAGTCTTTTAATCCGGGGATGATCGCCTTTGCTTTCACTTGATTCCTCATCGCCTTCCATTTCCAATGAAGGATTTGTTGTTTTGTCGGTAGAGAGTTCTAGAGATTTACGTACTGAATGTACGTCAACTGTGGTCTCAGAAGGGACTGAAAGTGCTGGGTAGTTTTCGTTTGGGAATGTAGAGGGATTTGTTACTTCGTAGATTTCATCAGTTTGCTGGGTTACCTCTTCTGGGCAGTTGGTGTATCGATGTCCAATTTTTTTGCATTTAATGCAATATTGGCCTTCTATAGATAAAAATATTCTGTAAGAGGTTTCCTCGAAGTTGAGCATGAATGAGTCAGGATAAATTGAAGTTGTTTTATTCCATATTTGTTGTGAACTTGATATTGAAAACCTTTGCGAAGCCCTAGAAATTATCATGTATAAAAATTTTAATGAATTATTAAATTAACAAATATTTTCAAATTCCCATTCGTCTTTCAAGTGATAATGTTAGAAAATAACGAGCTCATCAGTGGTGTGCGATCGACCGAGTGGGCAACGTAATCGAATTCACATAAGCACCTAATAGTTTCTAAGAAGAACACTAACGACATGCGAATAAATCACAGCGTCATCCATTAGAAAAAGATAGTTGTCTCACTTCAGGTAAAACAGAGGTGCCAGTCGTTAAAAACTCATGTCACTTTACCTCCATAGGATGAGGCTGTGATTTGTTTCCAGTTCTCTAGTGTTCCCATCGTGTGTGGCACGAATGTTGAATTTTGCTTCATTCTCCTTTAAAGGAGGAATGAGAATTTTATTTCGTTGATTTGATTAGTCATCAATTTTCACATGAATTCACATGAATGTCCCAACGTATTATCTTTTCCATTATCCTGTTAAGCCTACATATATATATATATATATATATATATATATATATATATATATATATATATATATATATATATATATATATATATATATATATATATATATATATATATATATATATATATATATATATATATATATATATATATATATATATATATATATATATATATATATATATATATATATATATATATATATATATATATATATATATATATATATATATATAGGGGAGATGTGTGTACCTCAGGACAGCTCGATTAAACCAAAGCATGTTTCAATTTTGAATTTAATACCGGTCCTTTTTATAAATTGGCTTATGCACGTGGTTAAAAGCTGGCGCACAGTGATTTTCATAGTCCAAAGTAAATTTAAATCTAAAAACATCAGTTACGATACAATTGATAGTAAGTATTTTTTGGATAATTTATAAAGACTGATACCATCCTCCAAGTATTTTGATTGTATTTTCTGTATCATTGATTAAAATAATGTATTTTTTGAAAAAATAAAATGTTTTTTTCTTAGCACTGACCATATGTGTACCTTGGGACATCAACTCATATATACCTTGGGACTGTCCCAATGTACACACAAGTTCTAAACTATATTTTTATTTTATTTCAGCAATACCTAGAAGCAAAAAATAAGAAAAGACCCATCATAGCCGGGGCTAAAAGGGTTCTACAAAATTCAGTTAGTGTAAGATCAGCAGCCAAGGAGTACAATATTTCCAAGACAACTCTAGCTCGGCACTTAAAAAAACATCGGGAAGAAGGAGTGAAGAATTTGTATATGACTGAAGTCGGGTGGTCAAACAAGTTTTTATCACTAACCAAGAGGAAGAAATTAATAGCTGCATAAAACAATGCGCAAATATGCATTACGTTTTCTTATGCAAAATCGAATAAAATTCCTAATCCAGAATCTTGGAATATTAATCGAAAAGCTGGTATTGGTTGGCTGAAATATTTTCTTAAGAAAAATAAGGACAAAAATAATGATGAAACAATATAATTTTGGACCAGAAGACATATACAACTCAACGAAAGTGGAATGTCAACGGTTAATGTACCTGTTCGAATTATAGCTACGAAAGGCCTTAAACAAGTGGGAAGTATGACGTCAGGAGAAAGGGGAATGAACATAATAATCATCTCTTCAGTAAACGCATTGAGGAATTCAATTCCGCCCTTATTTGTCTTCCTGAGAGTACATTTTAAGGAGCACATGTTAAAAGGTGCACCTGCAGGTAGTGTAGGTATGGCCTGTCCTAGTGGTTGGTCTAACTCATCAACTTTCTTAGTAAAGTACACCTGTTTATCAGACCAACATAAAATTCTGTTAATATTGGACAACCATGACAGCCACATATCCATCGACGTATTGAATTTTGCAAAAGGAAATGGTATTGTTATGTTGACTTTACCCCCACATAAAAGTCATAAGGCCAGAACAAGCCACAAATGCAGACAAAACTTTATCAGCAGACAGCACGTCATCATCTCAAGTTCAAGAGGACGAATCACACACAGTTATACAATTGTGCTTCTAAACTTAAAATATATACCTAGTAGAATTTACCAGTTTTTTTTCTCGTAACATATTTGCTAATGTTACTTGTGTACCTGCTGTTACAGGTGCAAATTAACCAGTGTCGAGCACAGCGTTGGTAGTAAAACATATTACTCCCTAGATAGACCTCTTCCAAAAGCACAGACAAGAAAAGGAAATAAAGAGGTCGAAAACTGGGTCGCTGCAGAATCCTCACTGATACCCCAGAGAAAAATTAATTGAAAGAAGAAGCAGCAGCTAAGGAGGAAAAGATAAAATGTAAAAAATCTAGATTTAAAAAAAGTTGTGCTTTCCAATAGTATAAGTTCAGAGAGTGAAGCAGAATCTTGGAACTCAGTAGAGTGGAACAATCAGGAAGATGATGTTAAAATAGCTACCGAAGAAATAAATGTTGGAGGATTTGTTTTGATTAAATTGCAGGGAAAAAAGTCTCAGAGGTTTTTTATTGCTAAGGTTGTGGATGTTATAAATGACGATATAGTGGGAGTAACTCTTTGAAAAAAACTGTAGGAGGAAAATTAGTATCAAAAGACGAGACCGTGTATGAATTACAGAAGTCGGATGTTATAATGTCACTACCTTCCCCTACACTAATAGGAGGAACCGAAAGAAGTAACCAAATGCAATTTAGTGTTGATTTGTCTGGTTATAATGTAGAGTAGTTAAGTCCCAAGGTACACACACTCTTGTCTCAAGGTACACAGCTATTTTTTACCATGGGACAATGGTTATTTGTACTGCATTTCTAGTATCTTTTTGTAGAATTTGAAATTGAAATATTTTATATGTAAAGTTGTTTATTATTGATACAAGTTATAGCTAGGATAAATAAATAAATTTTTTTCGTGAATATTTTCGGAATTACAGTCATTTCAATTTCATCGACCCAAGGTACACACTTTTCCCCTATATATATATAATATATATTCGTTCATTCGTTTTTTGGTTTAAAATCGTTTTTTGTCTCTCCTGTAAAATTAACTTATTTCAGATACGGTGTATTACAGTTAGGCCATCGATATATATATATATATATATATATATATATATATATATATATATATATATATATATATATATATATATATATATATATATATATATACAGGGTGTCTTTGATATGGGAAAGCTTGATTTCACCTACACCGTTAATGATATCGAAACGAACCAAACGGTTCTGCAAATGGGAGGTCAGAGTGCAGTTCGTAAAATTATTTTGCCCTTTACAGGGTGTACCATTTTTACGGAGCAAATTTTAAGATACCTTTTTTAAATGGCACTCTATATATTTTTACACATATTTGAATTTGTCCTTTATTGAGATTTGTAAACTCGTTAAGTTTTTGCAAATCGCTTCAGCCGTTCAGAAGTTATTTAATTTTTTCTGAAAATTAATGCCTTTGCAGGCATTTTTTTTAAAAATCGCAGGGCACTTGTTTTTTTGAATATCAAGTTGTTATTTGGGCTGTGTCTAAGTAATTGTTCTGGGTATCTTTTGACGGAGAGATAATCTATTTTAATTGTGACATTACCTTACTGTGACACATTGATTTTGGTACACTTTGAAAGGCCATATCTTGATTTTTTCAAATGGCACTATATTTATTTGATTACTTAGTCGCATTGAACATGTCATTCTTCATCTTTTGTTTATTTACGTTTTTTTCCAAAAGTTTATGGTTTAGAAGATAATTCACATTTTCAAAAAAATCAACACATTTTTTCATCTTTTAAACGAGTGACATGAAAAACAATTAAATCTGATAACAGACTTTCACTTGTTCATTGTTGTTATCCATGGCCTTCTATTGATTTATGCATTCAATTTCAGAAAATTGTCTTTTATTTGCGCGTTTCTGAGAAAAAGTTTATAGTATTATATATTTTTGAAAGGGTAAAAAAAAGACAAATTTTATAGTCTATAAATATACAGGGTATTCCATTTAAAAAAAACATAAGTTTGCTTTATAACTCAAAAATAGTAAACATGTAACAAAAATTATCTACACCGAAGCATTCTACGGAAAAAAATCTATAAGAAAGTTATATTACATTTTCGATAAGATGAAGGATACCGGCGATACGAAGGGGATCCCAAAATGCAATATTTTCAAAAATGCCCTGTATCTTAAAAACTAAAAGAGTTATTAAAATTATGTTGACGGCATCTTCAGTTTTTCGAAAAAGTAGCACAGTGTCGCGAAAACCGCAACCCTCTATCTTCAAAAATAGCGGAGATACCATTCAAAAGTACCCAAAATGGGACACCCTGTACTAAGCTTCTATAATTTGATTTCAGTAATTTCTCATCAAACTTTGAAATTGAGGCCCGCAGCAGTTACGTTGACGTCTGTTATCAGAATTTATTGTTTTTCATGTCACTCGTTTAAAAGATGAAATAATGTGTTGATTTTTTTGAAAATGTGGATTATCTTCTAAACCATCAACTTTTGGAAAAAAACATAAATATAGAAAAGATGAAGAATGACATATTCAATGGAACTAAGTAATCAAATAAAAAGAGTGCCATTTGAAAAAATCAAGATATGGCCTTTCAAAGTGTACCAAAATCAATGTGTCAGAGTAAGGTTATGTCACAATTAAAATAGATTATCTCTCCGTCAAAAGATACCCAGAACAATTACTTAGACACAGCCCAAATAACAACTTGATAATCAAGAAACTAAGTGTCTTGCGATTTTTTAAAAAAATGCCTGCAAAGGCATTAATTTTCAGAAAAAATTAAATAACTTCTGAACGGCTGATGCAATTTGCAAAAACTTGCAATCAAGCTTTCCCATATCAATGACTCACCCTGTATATATATATATATATATATATATATATATATATATATATATATATATATATATATATATATATATATATAGCATATATATATATATATATATATATATATATCATATATATATATATATATATATATATATATATATATATATATATATATATATATATATATATATATATATATATATATATATATATATATATATAAATTCATTTGAATTGGTGTTGCCTGTGAACTATTTTTTACTTTTTGATAAGGGGGCGTTCAAGTATTACGTAACGCAATTTTTGAAGATTTTTGACCCTCCCTCCCCCCTATGTAACGCGTCGTAACGTTTACATGAACCCTCCCTCCCCCTCCGTAAACGTTGCGTAACACCCAAGTGACCATTTTTACCTAAAAGTCACAAATATGTTGCGCAAAATACCTGAAAGTCGCTAAAATACCTATGTTATTGTTTAAATCGCGTTTTCGTTAATAATAAACAAAACAAGAGATTTCTCACTCGCAATACATGCGTATAATGTTTATTTTATTGTTCTTTAATAAATAATCATACATAATGTAAATTGTTGAAATGGGCTCAAATTTGTCCTAATAAACTTTTATTACTAATCTTACATTTAATTATGCCGTTTTCCTGACTTGGCCCTGTCCTTACAGACATTTTTAGCTTTATCCACCATTATTTTTCTCATGCATTATTTGATTTTAGCTTATTAACAGGTTTTCACTTTGGGAACCTGCTTATTAAAATGGGTGCGATTAGCAAAGTTGGACCTAGGACCCCAAGATAGTTTTTCGTTTCATGTCTTCTTATGATATATATATATATATATATATATATATATATATATATAAATATATATATATATATATATATATATTATGTATATATATATATATATATATATATATATATATATATATATATATATATATATATATAATATATATTATTCATTCGAATTGTTGATAATAATAATGAGTTTTTGATAAAGCCACGAATGTCGTGGCGAAACGTCAACTTTTTTAATAAATCAAGTTTTTTGAGATTCAACAAGCCTGTTATTGCTAATAATTATCGAGAGATTATATATACATATATATATATATATATATATATATATATAATATATATATATATATATATATATATATATATATATATATATATATATATATATATATATATATATATATTTATATACATATATATATATATATATATATATATATATATATATATATATATATATATATATATAAATATATATATACATATAGTAATTGTACTGATGGTCACAAGAAGTAGTGAAAACTTGCATGATCCTTTGTTTGGCTGACTAGGTACCGAGAGCTATTGGGGTCTAAAGGATTTGGCATCGGCAGGCTGGCGGCAGGAAAGTATTCTTCGGAAAGAATGATTTCAAAGCACTCCTCAAGATGGAACAGCAGGATTCGGAAGCGCATTTAATTACTTACAAAAAATATTGCGAGTCACGGACGGCGCTATAACATTTTTAGTTTTTCTTTAGCCGTTTTTTAAATTTCGTTGGTAGTTTTTGGCACAATTAGCACACAAGTCAGCATGAGAGCTTTTATAGGGCAAAAACAGCTGATGATGCAAATCTCCCTCTTTTGAGAACTTTACAGTAGGTATATCTACAACACTGACTACAGCAATGTGCTTCTGTGTATTACGTGTTTGAAAAACTAAACGAAAACTGACAACGGGAACAAAAAAAAATGACGACGAATACAGTCGAGTTATTCTCCAAAAAACATAAACGGATAGGGTTGCCAACTTGGAAGAAAGTGACTTACAATACAATCGAGGGATTCCCCGTAAAACATGAACGAAAAGGGTTTCCAAATTGAGTGATTTAAGTTCCCTCTTATATCAATATGAAAAGAATGTTACGTAACGCGTTGTTCGAACCCCCCTCCCGCCCATGTAACGCATAGTAACGTTTTGCAAACCCCCCCACCCCCCAAACTGCGTTACGTAATACTTGAACGCTCCCTAATTATTAGCAATAACAGGCTTGGTGAAACTCGATTTTATTGAAAAGTTGACGTTTTGCCACGAAATTCGTGGCTTTTTCAAAACTTTTGAAAAATTGAAATTTCTTTGACATTTATTGATTTGAAAAAATAGTTAAAAAAGACTAGTATGTTTCATCAAAATTTTTCGGTTGTGGCCGTTCTCTGTTATTTATTACGTGCTATTCAGTCCAATAGTAACATTCAAATCTGTTATTATTAGATGGCCGTCTTCAGTTATTAATTACGTGCATTACGTGCTATTTAGTCCAATATCAACAGTCAGGTCTGTTGATATTAGATGAGAAGGGAACCACCGAAACCTTCACCCACGCAATATACAAAATAGGTTTAAAATATTTGATTGTTGTCTTTAAAAAGACATTACTTGTAATTTTGGAGATCACATGTTCTACACTATACTTTCTTTTTAAAAAAATTGAAACTTCTAGATGTTTAGATTTTGTCTGAGAAGATGAGTTACTGACTATCATGCAACTTGGTCACAGACTATCAAAATACTTCATGCTCATAATGAATGGATCTATTTTATTCAGATATTTGGTAAATTTTGTTAACAATAGAAATTACCATCTAGTGTTTAATTCATTGGAGTACTCATGCCGTTTTTTAAAAATTAGTTTAAAATTTTTATTCTTATTTAGACAGGTAGATGTCTCAATATTTTACTATCTAGAAACATAGTAGTCTTTTCTAACTATTTAAATTTTTTTTCAATATCAAATAAATTGTCATAAGGAAATTTCAAGATTCTTTTCGAAAAGTGTATTGATACAAGCCACGAAATGTCGTCGCGGAAAACGTCCAAACTTTTTTAATGAAAAATCGCAGTTTTTTGGAGAATTCATCCCAAGCCTGTTATTGCTAATAATTAAGTTTAAAAGTTATATATTCTTACTATATATATATATATATATATATATATAATATATATATATATATAATATATATATATATAATATAATATTTATATATATATATATATATATAATAATATATAATATATATATATATTATATATATATATATATTAATATATATATATATATCCTGGTGGTTGAGCTACCTACCAGGCGCGTCCCCAGGTTGCGGATAGGGGTACGCCGTGGTGTCCTCGGACATGCTGCGGTTAGGAGCGTGATAAGTGGACTCTGCAGGCATAAAACCGCTGGTATGGGTCGACAAAAACGCTTTCCGTGGACTAAGCCTGCTCCCCGTGTTTGTGCCGTGCGTGGCGACCCCCGTGTCGCTGGATGAAGGACACCTGGCAGTTTGAGGGGGCCGAGCCTGCCAACACAAACTGCTTTGGGCTGGATTTCAGCTACCCGGGCGGTCAGGAACTAACGCCGCTCCTGATCAATCGGCTGTGTCGTACCGTCAGAGGTCCGACAGGGTGAGCCTTTGGGGGGGGGGGGGGTGGGGGGGGGGGGGGGTGGGGGGGGGGGGGGGTGGGGGGGGGGGGGGGTGGGGGGGGGGGGGGGTGGGGGGGGGGGGGGGTGGGGATATATATATATATATATATATATATATATATATATATATATATATATATATATATATATATATATATATATATATAAACAGAGGCGGATTAAACGTTCAGAGCGCATTAGGCAAGCATCCCATCGGCGCCCCTATATTAAAAATAACTTTGTAATGTGCTGCCCCTTAGGAAAACGCGATGCGATGGGGGCCAAGATTAAAATAGCATGAGTTTACATGAGATAGATATTGTCGGAGAAATCTTACGATCTCGGTTTACAATATTTTAAAGCTTAGGGTACGACTGGCATGTAAACCCGAAAATTATGATATTCCCTATATAATATAATATTTGGTTTTACACGCCAGTCGTATGAATTAAATTATTGAACATGATAAAATATGAATCAAAAATTATATAATTAACTAAGTTTAATATGTTATAGTTACTTAATTCAAACTCGATAGTATAGATAGTGGCCTAGGAGTATGCCGTAAGCGCGGAGGTCCCGGATTTCTTTCTCGGTCGGGAAAATTTGGGAAACGAACGTCTGGAGCTTTTATTAATTTTAAGAATTTATTGATACTAGGTTAATTTTAAAAAAATCAACCTGCGAATTATTAACATAAACTCGGATAAAGGGTTAAATTTTTAATACCACCTGAATTTTTAAGTATACTTAAAGTGAACTTAAAGGCACTCTGGTAACTTAAAGTTAGATATAACTGGAAAAAATTGAATTATTTTCGGAAATTACTCAAAGTAGAAAATGAAATTATGATGGTATTTATGTACAATTAAGCTTTTTCGCTCGCCTTCAAAGATGCTAATTTTCATTTACAAAATAAAAAATTTTGGCGCCTACATTTTGTCAATAACATCGTCATAGTTTAAAGATTGCAATAAGTTTGATTCTATGTTGAGTATTGCTAACGAATTTAATCTGATATCTGTCATAGTTGAGCGAAGATAATTTTTCACTCTCTTTAGACAGGAAAAGCACTCCTCACCAATGCTATTGCCAACTGCCGTCGATACACATATTCTTAAAGCTATGTTAACGTTTGGATGAATTATTTCAAGTTCATCAATTCTTAGAACCTTTAAAATTGCGTTGGTTGTTCGGGGCAGTTTTCCGTCCCAAGCAACTGTTGTTAAATAAGAATGCAGATGGATACATTCATCCACAAAACATTTTTCTGAATCACCGGAATACATTGTTTCTAACGTACTTGCTCTATTTTGAACTCCTTCAGTGCTCAAATTGGTCAAGTTGTTTAAAAATGAAAATTTACTGTGAAAATTATTGTATAATTCTCGTTTCTTTTGAAGTTCAACCACAAGTCTGTCTATAATTACTAAAAATACTGTCACTCTGAATCTTTTCCGACCAGATAGTGAAGTAATAATATCTTCGGCAGATTCATCTGCTGTTTCACCTTCTTCCGAATACTCTTTTTATCCTTTTCATATTCTTTGGGCAGTGAAAGTTCAAAGGGTTGCTGCTCATAGTTATTAAAATTTTCCGTTTCTTCAGAATTTATGTGAATTAGAACAAGGTTGTTTGTAGGCGTAAGTTTTAGTCAGTCCCATCCGTTAAATTTATCTTTTGTTATAAATTGAAGAAAATTGAGGTTGTAAGCAAAACTAATAGTTTTTATTGTCTAAGTATGTGGCTTACTTACTGGCACAATTAGTTTTATGCAATATTGTATGTTTTTCTCTATTTTACAATTCCGCCCGCGCGCCCCTTTGTAACCTCGCGCCCCTAGGCATATGCCTAGTTTGCCTTAAGGATAATCCGCCACTGTATATATATATACATATATATATATATATATATATATATATATATATATATATATATATATATATATATATATATATATATATATATATATATAAATATATAAATATATATATATATATATATATATATATATATATATATATATATATATATATATATATATATATATATATATATATATATATATATATATATATAATCTCTTGATAATTATTAGCAATAACAGGCTGGTTGAATCTTAAAAAACTCGATTTTATTAAAGAGTTGACGTTTTACTTCGATATTCTTAATTGAAATTTCTTTGACATAAATTGATGTGAAAAAATTGAAAAAATAAGGCTGCTTTGTCTTGCTAGTTATTTATTATATACTATTCAGTCTAATATTAACATTCAAAAATGTTATGATTAGATGGTAAGGGAAACCAAAGAAACCTTTACCTACGTAATGTTTGAAAATAAAAATAATAGGGTATCATTCATCCAACAAGAAAGAAATGAGTCATGGGAAAACATTAAAGATGTGGAGCAAAACTATCGGCACAGCACGTCTACATGGAAGCAGCCGCTGACACGTGTTTCGGACTCTTTGGTCCTCATCAGAACGGCGTAGCAAAGCATTGGATTGAAAATTTGAAGATGAAAATAGTACAACAACCAAAATCCTCTGATACGGAAGACAATCACCCTCATTGTGGTTTATTGTTTAAACCACAATGAGGGTGATTGTCTTCCGTGTCCATGTCAAAGAAATTTCAATTAAGAATATCGAAGTAAAACGTCAACTCTTTAATAAAATCGAGTTTTTTAAGATTCAACCAGCCTGTTATTGCTAATAATTATCAAGAGATTAAAAATAGATCACAGGCAACAACAATTCGAATAAATATATATATATATATATATATATATATATATATATATATATATATATATATATATATATATATATATATATATATACATATAAACATATGGTTTCATTTTGATTGAAATATAGTGCAAGAGTTATTTTTTGTTTAATCTATGACAAAGACTTTCTCTATTATAATTTAAAGCAAAATGTCTACTGTTCAATTGAGTTGAATAATCAGTTATTTCAAGTTAGCTATTAATCGTACTTCGATTTCAAAAGAATAATGAAAGACTTAATGAAACCACAGTCAAACTTCATGGCGCTTCAGTTGACTGCCATTGTACAAAATATCTATAGAGAAAATTAACTTACAAACTTTCAGTTCAAAAAGTACTTCTGTAGGGAACAAAGGACTTCCGATATTCATTCGGTAGTAATAATTGTGGAACATCGAGAATAAAACAATTCCAGAAGACGGTTTGATGCAAAATTTAGTTAAATTTTCAATGAAACTTCATACCCAGAGGTACACGGGAAACAACAAATATGTATAATTCAGATATTTCAAGTTTTGTTTTTAACTCCTATACAGGGTGTCCTAATTACCATGGGCCATTATTGCTATCTCGGTAATTATAAGAACTACAAGGTTGGTCCAATTAGACAAAATGTGCAGTTTTTGGAGGACATTGAAAATCTAGTTTCATATTTGAAAAATGAAAATTCTATCTCGAGCTACGGGGGTTTTTCGAAAAATTGCTCAAAATTATTTGATCGAATATCTCAAAAAGTATAACTTTTACAAAAAATTAGTGAAAAGAAAAATTTATGCATTTTAGACGTTCTTCAATTTGGTGTTTTTTAAGGAAATTTGGTTCGTCTAGTTTTCGAGATATTACCATCAAGTTACATTTTTTAAATACGGACCTGTATTTTTCATTCCATTTCTCGAAAAAACTTTTTTTTCTGATTTTGACGATGTATCACATGTTCATATTTGTTCGTGTTTTAATGATAAAAAGACAAAATTTAAGTTGTATTGAGTTTAAAAAAAAAACATCAGAGGTGGCTTAGACTGCCAATAAAATAATTGCCTATTTTAATAACATAATCAGACTGTTGCAGCGTGTTATGAAAGAAACTGTTTATTGAGTTTTCAACCATTCAAACTTTTACCATTCAATTAAAGTCAAGTTATGTAATAAACCTTAAAACTTACTGTTTTTTCAAAATTACTTTTGCCAAAATTCAAAGTGGATGATACATAATGCATTTGCTTCATATTTCCCATTCTCTGCCATTACAGTTGTTCCCCATTCTGAAGGATCATTAAGTGATCCGTATAGTAGCAAATTTCGCTCTAGCCTTGTAAAAATGATTCTATTCGGTAAGCGCCTTTCAGGGTACGCAGGTATTTTGATACATTTGAAGAGCTCTTTCAGCACTTCGAAATGCTTTTGCCTAACAAAAAAATAAATCTCATTTTTCACCATTGGAAAACGCTACCATGTTGGTTTAAACTAACTTTGACACGACATGTATTACGGATCATTGGCTTTTATAAGCAATTGTTTCTCTTTGCTCTATGATTAAACCTATGATAAAATGAAAAAAGTGCCAAAAAACTTAAATACTAGTTTTTCATCATTTAAATACAAATGAATATGGACATGTGATACATCGATGAAATCAGAAAAAAAAATGTTTTTAAAATTTGGAATGAAAAATGCAGGTCCGTCTTTAAAAACAAATTCAATGTGATATCTCGAAAACTAGACGAACCAAATTTCCTTGAAAAATACCAGCTTGAAGAACGTTTAAAATGCAAAAAAAAATTCTTACCAATTTTTTGTAAAAGTTATACTTTTTGAGATATTCGATCAAATGGTTTTGAGCAATTTTTCGAAAACCCCCATAGCATATGGGTTTTTTTTTTTTGTTCTGAAACCGGATTTTCAATTTCCTTGAAAAACTGCACATTTCATCTAATTTGACCAACCTTGTAGTTATTATAGTTACCGAGATAGCAATAGTGGCCCATGGCAATTAGGACAACCTATATATCCAAATAATTTCTGCAACGATTAATTTCATACGAAACTTGAAAGAGAATTATGTAAAATAATTTGAATATGTTAATAACAAAATTTCATATAAAAATAGTATCAATCAGAGCAAAGATGTTCAATTTAATTAATTTGCTAAAAATTACTGGATTCAAATACAATTGAAACTCGGCGGTAGTAATAAGCAAGGTTGCTACATCAACTACATTTTTATTATGCAAAACTACACAAACCGCGTTCTCCAAGTACGAAGAAAATTCAGTAGATTTATCTTCAGCGAGGGCCTTCGAGTAATGAATCCTACGATCCATCCGTGCAAGGAATATTATGAGCTTGATTAAGGAAGTTAAATGTTGAAAAGATTATCCAAGCCTAGTTTTGAATACTTAATGTCTCTTTTGGTGGTTCATCCAAATGATGTGTCATCTGAATAATGACCTATATTAACATTTTAATTGGCTTGATTTTTGGATGTGAGTAGCGTATTTAGGAGGCTTTTGTAAATTAATAAAAATACTCGATGAATTTCATTCTCGATGAACTTCAAGTTGTGGATTTGATCTACGAATTAGATTTCTGTAAAACTTTTCTTTTTAGTAAAATTCATAATTCTCAGTAGTATTAGAATAATAAAAGAATTATGCTTATTTGCTCGGAGTTAATTAACAAATTTCTAATTGTGACACAATACGAATCGCGGTCGAGACTACTATCCGGATATTGGAAACCAACAATTTACCGCTAAGATCAAAAATGCAGAATCACGTCGCAAGAATACATACTTTCTAACATGAAATGTCTTCTTTGCAAATGTGGCATATGTGGTTCCAAAGCATGCTAATGTATGTGTATATATATATATATATATATATATATATATATATATACATATATATATATATATATATATATATATATATATATATATATATATATATATATATATATATATATATATATATATATATACATATATACATATATACATATATATATATATATATATATATATATATATATATATACATATATATATACATATATACATATATATAAATATATATATATATATATATATATATATATATATATATATATATATATATATATATATATATTTATATATATATATATATATATAATTATTTATTCGAATTGTTGTTGCCTGTGATTTATTTTTAATCTCTTGATAATCATTAGCAATAACAGGCTGGTTGAATCTTAAAAAACTCGATTTAATTAATAAGTTGACGTTTCACTATGACATTCATAGTTATTCAAAACTTTTGAAAAAAATTGAAAATTCTTTGACATTTATTGACTTGAAAAAATTGAATAGATAAGATTGATCTGTCTTGTTAAAAAATTCTTTCAGTCTAATATTAACATTCAAAATTGTTATTATTAGAAGGCAAGGGAAACTACAGACCTTTACCTATGTAATGTTCGAAAATAATAATAATAGGGTACTATTTATTTAACAGAAAGAAACTATATTAAAAAAGTATAGTAGAATTATGGGTATAGAACGTTTATATGAAAGCAGCCGTTGACACGTGTTTCGGACTCTTTGGTCCTCATCAGAACGGCGTAGCTAAGTATTGGATTGAAAATTTGGAGATGAAAATAGTTTAATAAATGAAATCCTCTGTTATGGAAGATAATAATAATTCTACTCTACTTTTTTAATATTTTCCCGTGACTAATTTCTTTCTGTTAAATAAATAGTACCCTATTATTATTATTTTCGACCATTACATAGGTAAAGGTTTCTGTAGTTTCCCTTGCCTTCTAATAATAACAATTTTGAATGTTAATATTAGACTGAAAGAATTTTTTAACAAGACAGATCAATCTTGTCTATTCAATTTTTTCAAGTCAATAAATGACAAAGAATTTTCAATTTTTTTCAAAAGTTTTGAATAACTATGAATGTCATAGTGAAACGTCAACTTATTAATTAAATCGAGTTTTTTAAGATTCAACCAGCCTGTTATTGCTAATAATTATCAAGAGATTATATATATATATATATATATATATATATATATATATATATATATATATATATATATATATATATATATATATATACTAGTGAGAGGCTTCCCCTCCTATTAAATAGATCCGTGAAAACTATAGATCGATGAAAATATAGTTTCCCGAACCACGATGAGTGCAAAGCCTATCCCTGCCTCTGTCGAACGGTACGCGACGCGTCAAGTGCTGAGCTCGTCCCTGTCTCTGTCGAACGGGCGCGCCATCTGCTCGCAGTCAATTTCGATTTCGTGCGGTCTCGGCTAAATGCTACGACCTCATTGGGACTCGCCGTGCCGAAACTTCTCGATAGAACTCAACCCGTCCAACTATCGGCTCCAAAGGCGGTCACGTGAATTCAGGTCCATGTGACGCGAAAATAGTTCTTAAGCGTCGATAATGCAGCCGTTTTCGCGAATTTCGAAGAAACGTCAAACTTTAAACGTTCGATATCGAAGATCGGCGTCTCGGATCGAGGCGAGACATAGCCTAAGCACTACGGAAAGGACGTGGGCGATCGACGCGATTCGGGGCCGATCTCCTTATCTCGGCTTCACAAGTTTGCCAAAATGCGGCCTTCGGCCGCCTGCATTTTGTGAAGTCGAATTTGGCAAACCAATTATTTATTTAGTATTATATACTAGTGAGAGGCTCCATTACCCATTAAATGGATCCGTGAAAAATATAGATCGATAAAAATATAGTTTCTTGAACGCCGAGGAGTGCTAATCCCGTCCCTGCCTCTGTCGAACGGGCACACAATCTACTCGCTGTCAATCTCGAGTTCGTGCGGAATCGGGTAGATGCTACGACCTCATTGGGCCTCGCCGTGCCGATACTTCTCGATAGAATTCCACCCGTCCAACTATCGGCTCCGAAGGCGATCACGTGAATTCGAGTCCATGGGACGCGAAAATAGTTCTTAAGTGTCGGGAATGCTGCCGTTTTAGCGAATTTCGGAGAAACGTCAAACTTTAAACGTTCGATATCGAAAATCGGCGTCTCGGATCGAGGCGAGACGTAGCCTAAGCCCTACGGAAAGGACGTGGGCGATCGACGGGGCCCTTCGGGCCCCGCGATTCGCGGCCGATCTCCTTATCTCGGCTTCATAAGTTTGCCAAAATGCGGCCTTCGGCCGCCTGCATTTTGGGAAGTCGAATTTGGCAAACCAATTATTTATTTAGTATTATATATAATGAATAAAGTATAAACTTCAAAATAAAAACACTTGGCTTATGTTTCACAATATAAAAAATATTCAGATACTGTATTTAGCAGTAACGAAAAGTCGACATGTTTTGAGTTATGAACTCATTATCAAGACTGACTACACTCTCCTGTAGTCAGTCTTGATAATGAGTTCATAACTCGAAACATGTCGACTTTTCGTTACTGTTAAATACAGTATCTAAATATTTTTTATATTGTGCAACATAAGCCAAGTGTTTTTATTTTAAAGTTTATACTTTATTCTTTATGATGTTTCACCAAGTGATGTGCGAGAATTCAATCTCAGTTATATATATATATATATATATATATATATATATATATATATATATATATATATATATATATATATATATATATATATATATATATATATATATATATATAAACAGGGTGTTCCTTAGACACGCTAATATTCAAGCGGGTGATTCTTTGGCTCATTTTGAGCAAAAAACTACTTTTGAACGTATGTCCTAAAAGTCTTAACTTTCGACATACAGGGTGATAAAATTTTGAAAACAAATCAGTTTTTCAATAATAATTGAGATAATATTGTGAACAACTTCATTAAAATTGTTACATGTCTTCTAGGCACGAAGGTGCATTCTGTGATGTATACAAATTTTGGTTTTCTCTACCAGTGGCGTTCGTACGGGATTCGCATTGAATATTTTTGGAAAAAAAATAATACGCCACTGCTTGCTCTTGAAATGAAAGTAAATTTTGAGATCCTTATTTATTTTTTAGAAAATTTGATTTCATAGGTTTTCTTTGTCCGGCGCATGGTCGGCTTAAAAAATAAAAATCTTTTTACTTCAGGATGAATTCCTCAAAAATTTGATGCAATGTGGGAATGTTTGTGCGTCGACTAAAAGCAAGTTAAGAGATCAGATTTTTTCCAAATTTACATAAAATGTATCAAATCTTATAGAGTTGCATACAATATTATCTCAGTCATTACTAACAAAATATTTTTTTTTCAAAATTGTATCACCCTGTATCTCAAAAGTTAAGGCTTTTAGGGTATACGTTCATGAGAAGTTTTTACTTAAAATGAGTCGAAGAATCATCCCCTTAAATATTAGCATGCCTTCAAGGAACACCCTATATATATATATATATATATATATATATATATATATATATATATATATATATATATATATATATATATATATATATATATATTCATTATCTTCTAATGAAATATGAAGTCATATGTTTCATACATATAGGAGAATGATAAAAAACTCTAGTTTATAAATAACAAACTGACATTTCTCAGAATTATGATAGAATTCATTTTTCGAAAACATTCAAAAGTTATATCTGTGAAACGAATGGAGTTATCCTATGATAATTCACTTCAAAATAAAAAATAATTCATTATATTTAGTGAAATCAAAATGCTTATTTTTCCATGCACTATTAGTAATTTCATAATAAAATTCTTCGGTAAATGGACAGAACCATCAACATCGTAGATGTAAGCTGATTATTCAGGAATAAATTAACCGAAGACATCCAGAATACTCAAAACAGTATGTGGTAAGTGACACTGAGCATAGTTGCGACAAATACATGGAATGAATGTTCATTTAATCATACAACAACATATATTTTGAATATAAACCAGTTGTGAATAATTGAAAAATACTCCAGATTTGTGGTGAACTAATGGAAACTACTTGATACATTATTTGAAAATCAGTAATCTTAAAAATTTATATTTCATGTAAATACTCAATAACTCACTTCAACTGTATTATTCGTTTCTTCTTGTATTCCATTGTGACGCATGTTTCGCCTTTACCAGGGCTTCTTCTAAAACACTGAAGAAGCCTTAGTAGAGGAGAAACGTGCGTCACAATGTGACAACATTTAATATTAATCAATCAAGTGTTTTTATTTCGCGAAAAGAAATTGTAGGTTTTTTCAAAAATTCATAATAGGTATATTTTCAATTGAAAAGTACAAACAATACATAACTCATTTTTTTAGAAACACCAACTAAAACTATAGTTCTAAATTAAATTTTGTATATAAAATATGTCTCTCTTTATTCCAGGCATTTAAAAAACAAATTTGTATATTGAGTAGAATTTGAAAATAGATACTCCGCTAGCGGTTGGTGATTAGTCGACCCCACATCAATTTTCTCTATTTCCGGTCACATTCTAGCAAAGAAGCAATATGCGATGTATGAGTTACTTGAATAAGGAAGCGCGGAATTAATTAAGAAATACAGTAAAATAAAAAGTTTCCTTATTAATTTTAGCAAGGCGAAAAGGTGGAAGCGAGTGTACAAACTGAACTAAAGAAAAATTCCAACTCAATCAGAAATTATTGCAATATCTGTCAACTCTTCTAGAGATTGATTTGACTTGAAAGACTTCTTCTATAAGATATGCTCATCAAGCTATGAAAGCGTAATGAAATTTCAAATTTATCGAAACTTTCAATTAACTGTAAATTTAAAAATCCTGAGTTGTAGTGCTACAGAGAAATTTATTATGCTATAGAATTGGGAAAGTTTCTTCTTAGAAAAAAAGTCCTCAAAAATCTATTCAACAATAAATATCTATGTAAAAATTGCAGCGGCCTGAGAAATTTACTCAAACTTTGATAGTTTCATTCAACCTTGGAAAAAGCCAATGACTTAAAAAAATTCGAAACTTGTGGTCCAGGAAGACTAAAATGGATAAAATAGTAGTCTCGTACCTGACTTGACTTTCGATAAGCTGTAATAGTATAATTTACAGAGGAATGAGACTAAAAATTTACAGAAATTGCAGAATTCTTCTGTTTATAGAAAAAAGCTAACTCTGGGATACGGACGATGCCAAAGACATGTGAAAATAAAATAAAATCATATACAAACTTGAAAAGCTTCAAAATTTTGGATATAATCAATCAACCCACAGAAGATATTCTTTGATTTATGAAAGCCTAACTAAGGTTATATTTCTACTATATTCTCTAATAATCTCCCTGAATTCTGAAAGAATTGAAAACATAGGGCATTTCTATTTAAGTTCCATTTTGAAAATATTATGTGTTTCCACTTCTAAGCCAAACCTGTTCACCACGGTGAATTAAGGTCAAGAGATGATCCTTCGGCTCTCACTTCAAGACGATTTGCTCTTTGAAATTCGTAAAATCCCCGTAAGGAACTCTCATTCTAGCCTATGTACCATGGTGAAAACCAAGGGAAGATTTGTGTAGCAGGTATATACACAACGTTATCGACGAAAACAAAAAGTAGAAGGGGCAGAAAATTGCTGATTCAGGATAATCTCCTTTCCTTCGAACAGGTATCGGTCTTATAACTTATTTCCCTCGGCCGTGACGTGGCAAAGCTTGTAGGAAATATTTTATATTTCAAGTGACGCAAGAGTGTTATCTTGATATCCGATATATCACAATGATAAGAAAAATTTTCACACAAAATAAAATGTGATTTTCCTAGTATTTATGAAGTTCTCGATAAATTAAAGTAAAATAAGATTTAATTCACATACGAATCTGTCCATAAGCTTAACAAATATAATCAGTAGTAATATTATATATAATAAGTACTTCAAAATAATCAGGTTATATATCGATAACTTGTTGCACAATTACAAAGAGTGTCAGTTTGACGATCTAAATAATCCGACCGCGAAGCGGGAGGATTATTCTGTCAAACTGACACGATTTGTAACTATACAGGAAGTTTGAGATGTATAACTGTATTTATTTTGAAGTAGGTATGCATTGTATTTGATACGATTATTTATTGAGTAAATGAGTAACAATCTCCGAATCGACTTAATAATAATATTAATAAACGTCAAAATTTGACGGTCCTGTTAGTTTTCGATTGGTAAAACTACTCTATGTATTATCGAAATTATACAAGGTAACTTAACTAAATTGATCATTCTGATTGGTTGAAAATTATAAGAAATAAATAATCAGTTATAATATTATATCGAAAATAATCGATTATACTACCGAGTCACGAGACGTATTTTGCGATGTTTTGAGAAAATATATCGAGTGACTAGGTCAGTATAACGATTCTTTTTTTTTGTTCAAGTTGGTACTCGTTACGATCATATAATGATTGAACAACACCGACAGAATTATAACCAAAGCTTTGCATATTGAAAAATTTAACGAAACTTCACCTAAGTTGAATATTAATTTTTTTGACAAACTTCAACAAATCGTCAATATAAAAACATTCACATTCTCACACGGTAGAAACACCAAAACGATTATATCACGTCAAGGGTATATTCACTTATCAATACGCAGTAAATATGAAACATTCTCGGATTGTATTGGCTTCTTCACACATGATTTATATAATCGTGAGTAATATTATGAGGGCATCTAATTTTTTCGAAAAAAATCGAAAATTACGTTGCTAAATAATATTTCAACAAGAAGCATGAGTGCTTGTGGCAACAAAAATCCGAGTCGAAGACGAGGATTTTTGCACCAGCAGGAATACATTTTGTTGAAAAAATATTAGTTTGCATTGTGTTTTTTCGATTATATTCACGAGAAAAATTAGATGCCCGAATGGTATTTGACAAGACACTCATGAGTAACAGGTTAATCTGCATACACATAGTATACGAAGGTATTGTAATTTTTGGTGACAACAGCTGTCAAGTTTTGCCGAAAGTAAAATCGAACAAACAGGTGCTATCGTACAGTTTTTTCATTTAGAATAGTTATTTACGTACCAAGTGCGTTATATAGATTCTAACGCCCGATTGGCGTTAGGATCTAGTAACGCACGTGGTGCATACAAGATTTTATTTTTCACGAAAAAATTATTTTGTTATAATGAAAAATCGATTTTAAAATCGGTTCATTACTCCCCTACTTTCCATTTTCCTTCTCATAGTAGGCATGTCATTTGTTGATATTTTGACGTTTGTGAATATTTTTGTCATCATATTTAGTGAATGTCATTACTGCTTTCTTTGTGTAGTCTTATAGAAATAATGGAAATGAAAATGAATTTACCCAAGAATATCATAGAAAATGTAGCCAAAGCTGCGAATAATTCATTGCCGGAGAAATCCAGAGTCGTATACGACAAGGATTATGAAGTATTTAATCAATGGAAGTTGCTTCATTTCTCCTCGTACAATTAGCGGGCGTTATGATCCATAACGCCCGCTCATAACGCCTTACAGCATAATGAGTGTGTTTATAGCTTATACCGTATTCAAGGTAAAGTCAACAAATAATATACAAGTGAAAAATAAACCATTTGTAATTCAAAATTGCTCGTTTGTGATTGGTGGAAATTAAGACGAAGGAAATAGTCCCTGTGATACTATTATACTATGTTCACGATAAATTCATTCATGAAATACTCTTCGTTCTGTACTTGAGATGCATCTAATTCAAAGCAGAAATAGACAGAATAATATTTCTAGGAAGTGATTGACCGTTCATTAAACAGAGAAATAAATTGAAGAGCATTATATCAGAATTTATGAAATTATTATAAGTTCTTTTTGTATCATCTAATGGAATAACATGAAATGAAATTTTATGATGAATTAGAGACAGAGCAAATAGGATTGCGCATTTCTGTTTCAAATTCAAGAAAAATTGTGTATCTGATAAATGCATTGAAACTCTTTTGTAATGTAGCTCAATGTTTTATTTTGTCCAACTGATATTCGATAAAACTCGTATAAGCAAAAAAACATACCGTTAGTCTTCATAAGTTCATGACAAATTGCAGAATATATATATGCATATAAATGTATATAAGAATCTCATGGCGCCCTCCTTACATCTATATTTTCAGCATTAGGTAATAATTCGTAACAAATAGCTCAACGAATCACCAAGAGAAGATGAAGTTTTCCTGCAAAATAAAATAATGATACTGGGTGTCCATCCTGAGATCTACCAAGAGGGATAAGTTGTTAAACACTTATGGAGACCAACGTGTGTAGCTTCAAGCAAATAAAGATTTAACAATGACTTCATGAAAATTATACCAGTTGAACATAGTCAATTTTATATATAACATCAAGTGAACAAGGAAGATTCTTCAATAATTTAAAAATTATGAAACAATCTTCCAAGGTTGCTGGTTATATGTATCCCGCAACGCGAAATCTGCATTCACAATGCAACAGTGAATTATAGAACATGTCAAGTCTCCCCGACTCCTGATCTGCATAAAGATCTTTCGATCTCTTCAGTGCTGCTTACTTGGCTTGGAGGGAATTAACATATTTCTAATTAATAATTAAATCAAGATATTTTATATATTCAACCTCTTCAATTTCTGATCTATTATTATAATAATAGACAATATAATAGATAAGAACATGTTCAAAAATGCGATTAGCCAGGTGTACCCCCTTACCAAAAATAATATCAATCATAACAGCCTCACTTTCATCGAAAATTCAAGTAGAAAACTTTAATCTCTCTTATCTAAGCACAACATTAACTTTGCTTATCGTACCGGTAATAATTTAGGAAATCATATAAAAAATAATAAATCCAAAGTTCATAAAGATAATAAATCAGGAGTTTATGAAATTAATTGTGGTGATTGTGATAAGTTTAACATTGGTAGAACTTTCAGAAGTTTTCAAACTAGAATTTCAGAACACAAACGTAGCTTTGTTAATCAGAAGTCGGATTCACATTATGCAAACCATTTAATCCAAGAAAATCACACATTCAATTTCGATTTTAAAATATTAAATACTGAAAGTAAGGGAATTAAACTTAATTTTTTTGAATCATTACAGATAAATAAATACAAGCATTCCGGTCTCCTATTGAATAGCCAAATCGATCATACTTCAAGCCCCCTTCTTAATCTTTTCAAAATCACCGAACTACCTGACTAGCAGTTCAGGGTTGGTTTTTCCTATTCTAATAATTATTTGTAACCATCCTTATATTTACCCCTTTTACACAATTTGTCATCTCTTTATTTCTTGTTTTCGATATAACAGAGGAACATAGTTAGTTTGCCATTACCATCTGAAGAAGGTGAAGTTCCACCGAAACGTGCGTTATGCGTTATTTCTTTTAATAAATGTGTGAATTGTTATTATTAACCAATGTTTTAATATGTTTATTGATTTACACCAAGTATCGGCCCAATCAATTCAAAAAAATAGAAAAAAAATATATATTTTGTTTTTTCAATATTTAAACTGAGTAAGTTTTCACTCAACCAGTTATGGTAGATTCTGAGTTCATATTCTTCGGTTATAGAATTCATCCCAAGTGTCATGTATGAAGGTTATGGCTATATCAATTGCATATGATGTAACATGACTTGTTGTATTTCTAAGGCATCCAATGTTGTTAATATATATCAAGAACAAAACAGGCCCTAAGACCCTGAGGGACTTCCACAGAAATTGGTATAGGTTCACCAACAATATTATTAATTTCTACTCTTTCATGCTAATATCTGAAGAAGGTGAAGTTCCACCGAAACGTGCGTCATGCATTATTTCTTTTAATAAATATGTAAATTGTTATTATTAACCATTGTTTTAATAAATTTGCTTTATTAACTTGATATGGTAGTACTACGGAACTGCAAAGGCAAACATTCAAATAAATAAAAATAGTGATGAAAAACAAAGTATGTTGTTTCTTATTTATTGAAAAAAAAATCATTCATGCAAGTGCAACTTATATTAATATTGATATCAGTTGATATCAATATTCTTTATATTTAGCAGTTTTATTTGCCATATTATATGAGTGCTTTTTTTCATTAAATCTAATCTTCACTACATACAAATTATGTTATAAAAGCATTTTCGACTTTTCCATTTTAAATAAACTCCTGTAATTTTATGCAGTCCAATAACATTATGCCGATATTAAATTTCAATAGTATTACACGTTTGGCCCACTGAGTAGAAATATGTTTCATTAAAACTTCTGATAAATTAATTTATTTTATGGGAAAATACAGTTATAAGGTTTGGATTGGTAAAGGGATTTTCACTTCAACATTTCGATAATATACTATCGTGGTAATGAAGAATTAAAGCCTCATGAAAGTGACGCGAAAACATAAAGCAGGACATAAACCAATTACGTACCGCTCTATCAGATATGATGACTATTTGAATTACTCTTTCCTCAAGAGAAACGAATTTAGTTATTTAATTGAAACTACGTTGAAATCTCGACCGAATTGAAAACTTTTAGTTTTTGAATAATTTTTTTTAATTGGCAGTTGTAAATATATTTTATATCATTTTATGTAAGAATAAATTCATATTCATACTCATACCTAATAGTCGGGGCAAACTAAATTTGAGCACGGAAAAATAGAAACCAGAACTAGCCCAACGGGAAATGGTTGGGGGGTTACTAACATGAAAAAAAAAATAAATGCAGTTACTGACCTTGGCGACTAACTTAAGGGGGGGGGGGTAAAGTGAAAAAAATTCGAACGAAAATTTTATTATTTTTTGGAAAATTTTTAAATTTCTCGATAATTTTGAGGTTATGATGAAAAGAACTCTGAACAAAAATGAAAGATCTTTTTATTACCTACAACTTTGCTGTTGAACATTTTCATCTCCGACGTCAAATTTTCTCGTAATACGCATCCAAACTATTGACTTTGAATTATTTTCACTTTACCCCCCCCCTAAAGTTAGTCCGCAAGGTCAGTAACTGCATTTATTTTTTTTTTCATGTTAGTAACCCCTCCAACCATTTCCCGTTGGGCTAGTTCTGGTTTTTATTTTTCCGTATTCTGATTAAAATTATGTTAGTTTGCCCCAACTATAAATACAAAGATCTTCAGAGGAACACCTGGGAATTCTAAAAGAATCCCACTGAAATTATATCTATTTTACTAATATTCTTACACAGCTGATGTGTATTAAAATTGAATAGCACTATTAAATGGTGGATTTACTTAGGACTGTTGAAGACTTGTCTTTTGAACGAATCATAGCAATAGACAAAAGTTCCAAAATTTCCTACAGTGTTGTTAATATTAATTAGCCAATCTATGCTTTGCATAACTTTGAAAAATAATTTCAAATTGAATACGTCAAGTAGAACGAAAACAATTATTCCATATTCGGAAACTTTTGAAAGCTTTAATTTCACAAATCGCAAACTGAAAAAACTTTGCGGAATTTTGTTTTAATATTCGATCGTAGCAATACATGTTCTTCTAAAATATTTTTGTTTTCCATATGCACACAAAGTTTCAATATACCTTTAAAATTAAAGGACTATTGGGATCTCATCGCTGTAATATTTAGTCCACTGTACTTCTCAAAAATGGAATAATTTAACTGGAAACGTACAAGTCACACGGATTTTCATTATAGCTCGTGGGGATGTGTTTCTAAAGTACGAATATTTGCAAGATTGACGTCCGAGCACTCTGCGAGTCCTAGTATTACTATCAAGTTACAGAAGGAAACGAAATGAGTCTGGAGTGATCCTACTAATATATATTATATATATATATATATATATATATATATATATATATATATATATATATATATTTATATATATATATATATATATATATATATATATATATATATATATATATATATATATATATATATATTTATTTTATATATATATATATATATATATATATATATATATATATATATATATATATATATATATATATATATATATATATATGTATATATATTTATATAAAACAGAATTCTTCGTGTTATCGATACACGTTCGTGGCAATAAAATGAAGTAATCTGGGACATTTATTTGAAACTAATCAAACAAGCCTCCTAGCGGAGCTGGTTATACGAGTTCACGAAACATCCAAATGCCTCCATATACCTTGGACGGTGTATGTTAGAAACATCAAGTTGTTTATCACAATCAATGGAAATGATAGACAGTCTGTTTCGCCCTTATTTGGGGCTCATCAGTATCATTCATTCATCCAAAGTGATAACCAACCAAATATTTCCAACGGCCTTATATTTTCTTTCTAGTGACTATATGGCATATAAATATGACACAGCGCCTTCAGTCGGAAACAAATGAACCACATCTTACAGATAGATGAAAACATTTCGGCAACGAGAACTCGTACGTCCTGGCACCCGAAGGTGGCTACTATATTCGCTAAGCAAGAGTTAAGTTGCCACATCAAATCGATGTAATGCAACATCTACACACCGCCAGTAACAGTGCTCCGATTTTATCCCTTATACAGGCAGCAAATGAATATAAAACAGAATTCTTAGTGTTATCGACACACGTTCGTGGCAATAAAATGAAGTAATCTAGGACATTTATTTGAGACTAATTAAACAAACCTCCTAGCGGAGCTGGTTATACGAGTTCATGAAACATCGAAATGCCTCCATATACCTTGGACGGTGTAAGTTAGAAACATTAAGTTGTTTATCACAATCAATGGAAATGATAGACAGTCTGTTTCGCCCTTATTTGGGGCTCATCAGTATCATCCATCCATCGAAAGTGATAACCAACCAAATATTTCCAACGGTCTTATATTTTCCTTCTAGTGACTTAATGGCATATAAATATGACATTGTGTGTAAATGTTGCATTACATCGATTTGATGTGGCAACTTTACTCTTGCTTAGCGAATATAGTAACCACCTTCGGGTGTCAGGACGTACGAGTTCTTGTTGCCGAAATGTTTTCATCTATCTGTAAGATGTGGTTCATTTGTTTCCAACTGTTGGCGCTGTGTCATATTTATATGTCATTAAGTCACTAGAAGGAAAATATAAAACCGTTGGAAATATTTGGTTGGTTATCACTTTCGATGGATGGATGATACTGATGAGCCCCAAATAAGGGCGAAACAGACTGTCTATCATTTCCATTGATTGTGATAAACAACTTAATGTTTCTAACATACACCGTCCAAGGTATATGGAGGCATTTCGATGTTTCGTGAACTCGTATAACCAGCTCCGCTAGGAGGTTTGTTTGATTAGTTTCAAATAAATGTCCTAGATTACTTCATTATATATATATATATATATATATATATATATATATATATATATATATATATATATATATATAGGATATATAATTTAATCATCCCACATAACATAATGTTTTCTACTCCAATTAGAATATACTCCACAATCCATCTTATTCAATTCTATTCCTTTTTCAATACCCTTGATTGATGACATAAGTATTATTGAATATAGAATTATAGAGATCACCTGCAGTTTGGACCATTGTATTCGGCCTATACATCTGGCCGCGTTTCTCCAGGCCTGTTTAGCACCATATATCAGCTCAGTTTCCGACAACTGGTAGCCTCCTGTAGATTTTACTTCTTTCTGAACCTGTTCCCAACGAGTCTGATGAGCAGGACTATTCAATCTGAAAAATTATGGAAGATATAATTTACATTCACAAAAACCAATACTACCTCAATCTTTGATTAATTGTTAGGTTTTCCGATCGCAATATTTTCGAAAATAAAAAGCAGGACGTAAATGTTTATAGAATAACTGTAATTATCACAGATCGAACATCGTATAGTTCTTTTTTTTCTTTTGAGTATATATCCTGATTTTTCTTTTCTGTTCCCTATCAAAAGGTCTCAAAATGGTTTCAAAATGGAATTTTATTTTACAGGTACTAAATATGAAAAGTAATCACATTAACGATAAAACAGAAATTTAAACAAAGTAAATTTCAAAAGACAATCTTATTAATAAAATATTACATGTCTGAATACCCGAATAACAAAGGTGATGAAACGAAAATAGTTTTTGAGTTTTTCAGTTCATACCAAAATAGTATTCAATTTTCAACAAAATTTTAACAAAAAAAAAGTTTTGAAAATGTGGAACATTATTGAACAAGTTGAATATATTGAACAAAGTCTTCCTTTTTCATAAATGATCTGTTTGCGATTATGTCAAACATGAAATTATATTTATTCCAAGGTAAAACAAATCTACCTTTACTGAACTAGGCCCACTAAGTAATAACTTATAAATTCAGTTAAATCTTAATGATGTTAAGATGCAGTTGAATCTTGATAAACGTTAGGAATTAGTATTAAATTAATTCAACACATTTCTTAACTCCGAAATCATTATCTCATAAATCAAGTAATTCAATTAGAGCAGTTTCATGTCAGTACCTTATCCTACAATAATCTACTATTCCTAATTAACACTTTAAAAAGCTACTGGTATTTGAACCAATGATTTCAGTGGGAATAATTTTCTCAAATAGTGTACAACTTGTTTGACATGATCGTAGATAGCTGATTAGTTTTTACTCTGTGCTGACATTTTATGGATAATACAGTAATATACAGGGTGTCCCACGACGATTGAAACAGAGAATATCTCGAAATCCGAGAGTAGCAAAGAATTGTAATTTTGAGGTTGTAAATTGAAGCAATTAGTGCAGCTGTTTTTGATATTATGTTACTTAATGAGCTTTTTGTTGTCGGTCACGTGACATCTGATTCAAAATTATTAATGGGACAACCTTTATATCTTGTCATTTCTATTTTCCTTCCAGGAAAACGATTCCAACAAACTCCAAACTTGTGGTCTAAAACGATTAAATCGAGAACTACAGGTACTTCACTATCCTGTGTCCCACGATGATTATGACAAACGAACGAAACGAGCAATTGCCAAATTATATAAGTTAATTTTATTTTCATGCTTCGAAAGATTTTTTTCTAATGTAATTATTCCGACAAATACTGTTTGATTTTCTCTGAAATAGCGGTTTATCTTTAAATCCAAATTATTGAACAATACTTCTATTCGTAAATTGCTTTCCTTTTTTCATTTGAACGTAATTCTAATTCCACAGTTTTAAAGTAGTTTTAAATCCACCTCACACCTCATATACATTTATCTTCCCTTAGGGGTATTACTAAGGTATTATCGAATATTAATAATTTTCGAATAACATTTCTAGTTGATACTGTTGATATGAATTTAGCAATTTTATGTTCAATAGATTTTCTCATAAGAATTGTCAATTGTTCAATATATCCGCTTGAATCGATTGTTTTTAACTGACATATATTGCTAAGTGGAATAATATGGGTTAGTCTTATAATATTTTTTGGTGTGAATGTTTTTAGGATTCAATTCATATTCTTCTCGAAAATAAATAGACTCCTTATAGATCGATATCTCAGAAAGTGAATGTAGAAAAACTTTGAAATTTTGGAAACTTGCTAGATGTCTTGGAGCCTATACATTTATTGGGCATTTTCGGTTGTACCGGAAATAGACCCTAAGTCGCTTATTCTGAATAGGATACCCTATATATTATTACATTTTTGGATTTTACATAAAATTCTAGGCAGATTCTATGTCTCATGTATTATAACTAAGTCTAAGCGTTTTTGACATATTTAGGTTTTTATGTCAAAAACGACGATTGCAAGCCCTAATATAATTATCAATTGCTGCTATAAGGATGTCTTTTTCACTTAGTTTGGGTTGTATTCCTTGTTCAAAAAGACCTACTTTAATAGATTTTGTATAATATTTGAATAACTAATCATACAGAGATCATCTAGTATAGCCACGATCGTATTTGACATTTCAAATCATCGTAATGGCACCCCGGTTAAATTATACAAACGAAAATTATTCAAACTTATTTATCATTTATGGACAATGTGATGAAGTTATTCCAAGAACATATGATACATTTGCGACCCGATATTCTCATAAACAAAGAACATCAGCAAATACTGTTAAACGAATTATAGAAAACTTCAAGAACTTTTGATCCGTAAAGGCAAAAAAGTTCAAAGAAAAATCAGTTGTTAATAATTAAAATAGCAATTTTGGGATATTTTGAAGCATATACAACAAAATCTTCAAGGCAGGGAGCATTAGAATCAGGCTTATCTATATCGTCAGTTCTAAGAATTTTGCGGAAACACAAATATCATCCCTATGCTATCCATATTTTCATTAGTGCAGCATTTAAATGAATTTTCCAAGAATAATGGAATTCTTTGAATTTATATTACTTCGATCACAAGAAAATTTTTTCATTTTGAACATGTGATACATTTGTGACACGATATCCTCAAAAGCAAAAATCATCACCAAATACTATTAGAAGAATTGTAGAAAACTTGAATAACTTTGGATCCGCAAATGAAAAGTGTACAGAAATAAAATAGTTATTGAAAATGAGAAATATTGATATCGAAATTGGAAATAGAAATGTTAAAAAAATTATTTAAGTAAATGTTCGAATTGGTGTCCTTGAACTTCTAAACATTTTTCACATCTAAGCAGCAATTGTTCATGGGTAGCTCTTCTTATCACATGTTCTTGAAATAACTTAATGACATTGTCCATAAATAATGAATTAGTTTAAATAATCTTCGTTTGTATAATTTAACCGCGGTGCCATTTTGATGATTTGAAATTTATTAGGCAAAGATAACCTCATACTGAGTTACCTTCTTTTTAAATGCCAAATATTACAAAATAAGTAGGGGGTTTCCGTTTGAAAAAATTGATTTTTGTCAATTTTCTCAATCTCATTTTAGATCTTATTTTTTGAACACTCTGTATGATTAGTTATCCAAATATTATACAAAATCTATTGAAGTAGGTCCTTTTCAACAAGGAATCTAACCCAAAGTAAGTAAAAAAGGCTTCCTTATAGGAACAATTGATAATTATATTAGGGCTTGCAATCGTCGTTTTCGACATAAAAACCTAAATATGTCAAAAACTCTTAGACTTAGGTATAGAACATGATGCATAAAATCTGCTTAGAATCTTGGGTAGAATTCAAAAATGTAATAATATATAGGGTATCCTATTTAAAATAAGCGACTTAGGGTCTATTTCCGGTACAACTGGAAGTGCCCTATAAATGAAAATATTTTAGCTGTTTAGGCCCCAAGACATCTATCAAGTTTCCAAAATTTCAAATTTATATATATATATATATATATATATATATATATATATATATATATATATATATATATATATATATATATATGTATATAGTGTCCAAGATCCCCATCAGACCAATCTGGGGTTGTTAGGTCTTGGGGCAGAACAAAACTATCAGAATTACGGTAATTGCAGTCAAAATTTTGGCATCTTCAAACTTTGAGAATGACAGAAGCGAGGAAGTGCATGAGCAGACATATATCCAAAATTTAGTCTTCTGAAACTTTTTGGGGGGTGTATAGAGCTAAAACAAAAGATTTGTCGAAAATTTTTGTCACTAACCATTGACGTTTTTATGCAAAAATTTTCCATTTTTTCATGGGTTTTTAGGATTTTTTGCAACTACACTTCTGCATGATGAGATAGAGCGTTGAAAATTTGTACGTAGATTGGGTTGATACAGGGGAAGTTTCAATTATTTTCCCCAACATCCGGTGTTTTGATATAGTGATTTCATGTTTTTAGTGGTTTCTTAGGTTTTATTCACCTTAACAGCTCCTCCAGAGTGCATTTTGGTAGATTCAGTTGGGATTCAATAATCATCGCAGTCTAATGTAGGGATCATGTTTTTCAATATGTGTGCTGACTTTTACTTCCTCTTCTGATTAATGTTTAAGAATTTGTACGTTAGGAATAAAAATGAGATTTAATATGGAGTTCTGCCGCTCAACCGTTTTTTTTTTTAAATGTTTTTTCATTAAATTAAAATCGAAGTAAAAGTTAAATATATGACTTTCCAAACAACCTATATTATTTAGAAATGTATTATTCATATAATTCACAGTATGTTGCCATCAAAATATATGTTTTCAATATTCATGTCTATAGTATTTCTCACGAAAATTCATAAATTTTTTTTCAATGAATTGCGGTAGAAGACTATTTTGCCTTTCTTTTTTATATTCACCAATACTCGTTTGAATTATTACTTAAATTTTTCAACTCCATAATGAATAATATGTACATAAGCTTCGTCAACCGAAAGGAAATTTTTCTGACAAACTCTAATGAACTTGTCAGCTTATTTCGGTTCGAGATTCCCTCCGTTTGAATAATATCTACATAATACCCTTTAGAATGGACTTGATATCACGGCGGAAAATCAGCCATTGTTTCTCCTAATAAAAATTTGTTTCAAGCCACAAAAATTCAGCTTTCTGGAATATATCAATTTAGTTTTCAGTTACGAGGCCCCCAAATAATGATACTATGAATAAACTACTCATTGCTGAGAATGAACATGTAATTTCATGAGGTTGGAAAGAAATTAAAATGAAATAACATATCACACGAATAGAAATACTATATATTTTTCTGTGAATATGAGTTGAAAGTTGTTTAGTATCTAATATAATAACTAATATCGTCTTTTTCCACATATAAATTCAATAAATATAAGTTCGTCAAGTGCTATTTTTTCCTTGGAGAATCTGTGGAAGTGAGCAAATTCTTAAAACCGATGACAAATCACAAAATAACTATATTCATATGGCGACAATTGAGAAAAAATTTCGAAACTCAAAATGTTAAATGTTCAATACTTTAACCCAATTTGTGAAGGTTTATGGGTGGAAAAATCTCACAAATTTTTATTTACCTCCACACGTCCTCCAGAGAGATCTAGATGGCTGAATGTTAGATATGTTTCATAAAATTCATTTCAACATAATTTCTTTCCGCAATGTTTTGAGATGCCAACCAAATTTTGATTAGTTTGTTCCGATGGGTATCGTTGAAGGTACTAAAATGTACCAGGAGTATTTTTACATAGACATGTATAAATATATATATATATATATATATATATATATATATATATATATATATATATATCTATGTATGTATATATAAACTTCACTTATATATATATATATATATATATATATATATATATATATATATATATATATATATATGTGAAAATTAAAAGTTCACTAACACTTAAAATACTTCATTTTCACTTGGCACAATATATTTAACAATAAACATTTCATCTTTAGCATCCAAGATTGAGTTAATCAGGAGCCGTACAAAGTAAGTTGATGTTCAGGATTACATAAAATATGTAAATCACACAGTGACGGTCTAAAAGCAGATGTAAGAGATTATTATTATTATATATATATATATATATATATATATATATATATATATATATATATATATATATATATATATATATATATATATATATAATATATATTATATATATATATATATATATAAATATATATATATATATATATATATATATATACGAGAACCAAGTTTTCATATATATAGATATATATATATAAATATATATATATATAAATATATATATATATATATATATATATATATATATATATAATATATATATATATATATATATATATATATATATATAATATATATATATATATATATATATATATATATATATATATATATATATATATATATATATATATAAATTTATTTATATTTATATTATTTATTAATCTAGTAAGAAAATCACCACGCCATACCATTCCGACGGTCCAAAATACCCGCCATACCCCCTCAAACATGTAATTTTTTTAAATTCGAAACCCTATTTCTTTCAGTATGGCCGTTAAATCGTTGTCAGTTTATGATACAGTGGGACAAAATTATATTCGCCATACTTTTAGTGCAGTACAAAAGTGGTGCCATACTTGAAAAATGGTATTTCTTTACCGTTTTTAAAACACGCTTATAGAAGCCGTACAATTATTCTTTAAAGTATTGCATAAATGAAATCAGATTGTTCCAATAAGATTATAAGTTTAAAAAATATGCCATACGATGACCTTGGTACCAAAGACCGTGATACGCACGCTGCGATGTAGAAAAAATAAATAAATAAAACAAATTTTTACAGTATGGCATTTAAATTCTCGGAAAGTTAATAAAAACTATGATTCAGGAAAATTTATCCCATAATTATGGTGAAGTCCAAAAGTGGTGCCATAGTGTAAGAAATTGTTCAAATGTTGCATAAAATTTCACAATTATTTAATTACATTGTAGGTACGTATATCAACCACTCTACAGGTATGGCATTATAACAATTATGTTTCTAATAATAAAAACAACTACTAGACCAACATTCAAGGTGAAAGAAATAGTTTTTCGAATTTTAAAAAATTACATGTTTGAGGGGGAATGGCGGGTATTTTGGACCGTCGGAATGGTATGGCGTGGTGATTTTCGTACAAGAATAATAAAAAACAATTGTTAAAAAAAAATCAGCCTGTAAGAAATAAATTTAAGAAAAATAAAAAAAAAATTTCAAAAAAGTATGGCGGGCCTAAACACCCACCGGAGAAATATAGCATATAGCGAGCGTCGAATTTTCTGTTGTTAAAATACACCGATAAAATGTAGAAATTTTGTGAAAGAAATAGTTTGACTCCTCCGGATTTTCGAGCAATTTCAATCAATTATTCTGCAATTGCGTCCCGCTTACCACCGATAAGAACATCATTTTCCTTCAATTTATTACGTATATGAAGCGCCATACTGTAAGAAATGACTTCACAAATCCTTCCAGTATCTCTCGGTCTATTACTACTTTCATTTTTTAATAAATCAGGAATAATTGTTTTTTTCAACCATTCATCTTTCAGAAAACGATAAACGGTACGGATTGTAATTGATAACCTTGTCTTCTCTAATGAAATGTTCCCCAGTTGAATCGGAAATTATAGCAGACTTTTCCACAATCGTATCAATTTGAAATGATAGAAATTCCTTCTTTTAAAATATCAGGGCCAATTATGACATCAGTACGTCCATCGGTGACGACACGGTATTGAATTTCAACGGATAAATTGTCGAAAGTCGTTATCATTATTTTCAATGTACCATTTGGAAACGTCGAACCATCCCCTATACCTTTAAGTGTAAGAAAAGCAGTTTCAAAGTAACAATGTCTAACAGCTGACTTTCAGATAAATTGAAATTCAATGATTTGATAAGAGATTTTTTTGCATACTCCCAATATGTATCGGCTTGCTTACTTGTGAGAAGGCTGGCTTTTCATATTCGTTCACATAATATTGTTTATTGTTGCTGGAAACATACTGAATATCTCCACTTTGAGGTACTCCCATGTGTTTTCGGACGGTTTCCAGATAACATACCATTCTCTTGCATGACCAAGTAGTCCGCTTACACTTCGCATGAGCATCTTATATGTAGACCAGCCAAACCAACATAATTTTTCAACTTCATTGCACCATTTGGATGCACCCTCATCGTCGGATTTCACATTGATGGTTGGTATATATTTTTGAGGCACTGCAGGATGGAAATATCCCACTCGGTCTATTCCTCGACCTCTCTAAAGGTGATTGTGTTAACCATGAACTGATAAAAATTGAAAGATGTGGAATCCGTGATAAACAACTTAAACTAACTGAACGTTACCTGAGGGACCGAAGACAGAGGGTGATGATCACTGATGAAGACCAGGTGTTTGAGTCGGGGGAATGAAGGCTGTCAATGGGTGTTACTCACGGATGTATTTTGGGACCGCTACTATTCATCATTTATGTAAATGATCTACTAAATGCTGTGAGTAACGTTCCCTGCGGACTAGTACTGTATGCCGTTGATACGAGCTTAATAATTTCGTCCTCAAATTCTGATTCAGCCGTTAACAATGTGAATATTTTATTTGAGAGCTGTTTTCCACACTGATCGTTCCAAAGATGTGTTTCCTCAAACACTCAAAATCCATGAAAAGGTTATTATTGTGGAGGACTTTTGGTTATATATGTGGACGCAAATATGAAGTGGGCTACTCACCTCGATTATCTGCATAAGCGACTGAATTCTGACCTGTACACTTTAAATATGCTCAAACATCATGTTGATTCATCAATACTAAAGATAGTTCATTATGCAAATTTCCAACCAATGCTTTCCTATGGAATTATATTCTGGGGTAGTAACACACGCAGTGAGTGTCTGTTTTTGTCGCAGAAATTGGCAGTAAGAACTATTTTCAATATGAAATATAGAGATTCTTGTAGGGAAGTCTTCAAATGTAACAATCTGCTGACACTGACGGGACTTAATGTTTTAAGAAGTTTGATGTTTCTGCAGAAGCATAAAGAACTTTTTGAAAAATTTGAAAACCTAAATAATACCAGAAGGATTTTTCCATATCTGTATCCAAGTTGCTTGTTGTCTCTCACTCAGAGTAACTGTTGCTACATGTGGATGGAGTTATTTAATGTAATTCCAAAGCGATACAAAATCTCTCAAAGTTCAAGAATTTTCGAGAAGAAGATCTACAATTTTATTCGGGACTGTGAACCGTACACCTTGAAAGAATTTTCAGATTGTTGTACTGTCCGGAATTGATTTTGTTCTTTATTACCTAGTTTAAGTCAGTGTATGTGTTATATTCATTTTGATCTTTATTTCATTTCGATCTATGTTAATTTTTCGATCTATTTTCTTTAAAAACGACGTTCTATTTATTATACTGTACTATAATTATTTTTGAATTGAATAAATTATTATTATTATTATATTCACCGTAGTAGGTACTCACAGGATTTTTCGAACCACCATGTTCGTTGATTGCTTTCAAGGATTCCACTACAACTTTTTAGTAATTCTTCCATAGTGGTAATTCTAGTAGATACTATCCCACTTTTGATGTGAGAATTAAAACGGGCACTAACACTTCAAACTTTATTCTCACTAAATATAAACTTCCCCAGCGATCACCAATAACAGAACACGCTTACGTATAACACGCGTCGATCATTTGGTTAGCGTGATACTGATGAAATAATGGCAAATAATAATAATTGATGAGGAAGTCAATATTCACGAGTAAGTTTTCAATGAGTGAATGATAATGGAATAAGAATCATTATTTTCGATATCGATTGCCTTTTATTTCGAAAGATTCATGGTAAAAAAAATTTTTAATCAGGTAAACTATTGAAATTCTTATTGATTTTTTCTGTAGAAATAGAACTAAATCTAAGTATTGTATCATGAGGTATGTGAAAGAATTGAATCATATTTGATGCAATAATTGAGATCAGATATAGTGATGCAGTTCAGTTGTGAATTGGATAATGGGATATACTGAATTTAGTTGATTAATGAGGTCATTTAATTATTCGGCGGTTGTTGTAATATATATTATAATATCGCCTAGGTAATTATAGCTGGATATTCTGTCAATATATTGGAGGTAAATATACAGGGAGTCCTTCCGAGAAATACGATTCCAACAAACAAACACAAACGCCTGAAAAGAGCAATTGCCAAATTATTTAGGTTTAGGGTCAGCCTGTATACATATTTGGGCAGTCCTATACTTTTTGTGATGACTAAACAAGGAAATATATGTATATAGGGTGAATTGTAAATTCTTTTGACCAAACTGTTTTCTTCTCTCTTAACGATATTATGTCAACTGAAATAGAAATTTGATGAAGGTTTAAAGTGATTCAATGATAAATATATGGGTTATAATAATCTTGAATATGAAGGCGTACAATTCTCTCATCTCGTGGATATAAGGGAGTTTTGACTTTTCGATTACAATGCACTTTTAATTTCCCAAGGGAATTCTTCTATTCCATCTGAATTCACTACGAGAGTAGTCTTTCACTAACCTAAGTTTTCGAGTCCCTTTTTCCTCTCTTGTTCTGGTACTTTGGGAGAAATAGTTCAATTCTTGTCTATGAAATTACGCGTCCTTCATATTTGAATCTATATTAATGGGATCATCTAGAGCATGTCTGAATATATTACATTTTTTTTTATTGAATAAAGAAAAGGGCCACTATTACTTTAAATGAATTTTGTTTTGGTTGAAACTGCAAGGCTATTTCTGTTTTACATATTATCAGATTTATGAATATCCATTATATTAAGTTATCAAAAATGAGTTTATAATTGGGAACGAAATAAAAACAATTATTTTCAAGAAAATTACATAAAATTAATTATATTGTCACGTTCCGCCTTTACGTAGGCTTCTTCGGATACTTGGATACAATGCCACGACATTCCCATCAATCCTAGTAGTGGTGAATGTTATCGGTGAAAACAATAGGC
>JARQZK010003008.1:5000-27500 GCA_030704885.1 Cynegetis impunctata | reverse complement strand
TTTTTATATATATATATATATATATATATATATATATATCAAAAATCAAAATACATATTTATTGTTTGAATATTGACTTGGTTACTATAAAACGATACTGTAGAATTATATATCATGAAAAAATCAGTACCTATATTGAGATAATACAAAACTTATTTGTGCTGATCGTTCCTTTTTAGGGTTTCGTACCCAAAGGGTAAAAATCCCACTGAAAAATAAACATAATAAGTCTATTTTGTGATGTTCTTTTTAGAGACTTTTCGTGATGTTTATTCAAAACGTTAACAAGATATCTCCTAAATGTTTAAATTTTATAACCAACTTCATTAACATCCATGTTATGTAATTAAAACATATTTTAGATGTACACAATACTACTTGAATTCGCAGTGAAATACACATCCTATGAACTTCTTTTCAGCAACTTCGTTGAGGAAACATCCATACGATGTTAATTTGTATAGGTCTCACTAATGTTACATACAGAACATTACTGCAATATTACAAATTAACATGTTTCTGAGATGATCACATTTTGTAGTTACTTTTACAACTTTCGAACTACTCTTCAGTAACTTCCTGCGATTGGGTGAGCTGTTTGAATGATGTATTCATAAAATTATAAAAAAGAAGAAAACAGAACACGAAAAAAACAATGACAAGCATGATAATGGCGGATCGTGACGTGCAAGTAGGTTATAAGTGGTGGCAGCGTCGTTTTCAGTTTCGCGGTTTTATTTAAGTAAAAGCATTTTCTTTTTATAATGGACGAGCAACAGTTATCGGTAAGTACTTATTCCAAAATCATAATTACTAAAACTTAAATATACTCATTTTAATACTTTAATCGGCTATTCAACATTGAAATTCCGGGTGGAGCGATAGACCGTTGATATACCGTAACGTTTCGTAAAGTTTTGATAGTTTGAAATTTTTATAGTTTTAATATTAAAGAATCATTCTAATAAATATTCTGTAAACCAGCTATAAGGTATCAGTAATCTTTATCAATTCAGTTTTAAATCGTGTTACGTTATAGCAACTACAGCTTGATATATACAGTTGCACACAAATTCAATTTTTGTTAAGATGTGTCATATATCACTTTCCACATTTGTTATGTAATATGCTTACAATATTATATTTTTTTAGGTTGGATTCTCAGACAGGATATTTGTTTCTAGGTTGGATTTCTTTTCCTGGACAAGATATTTATTTTAAGGCTGGATTTGTTTTATTTTTATTTTCAGTGTTCTATTTATTAATAGTTAATATACTATTTAAATCTTTTATTGCTTTTTTATTTTAAATGTACAGGGTGAACAACTAAGAACGGCTGTAGGCCACATCTCAGAAAAGAATATTGGTACAAATAAAAAAAATTACCTTTTGGAAAGAAAAATCGCTAGAAAATATTTATGAGTTTCTAAAATATCCACTAGGGGTGGAATGAGCACTCGAAATCATAATACTGTGATTATCTCCAAAAAAGACATATTCCAAAAGGTGAACTAAAAATGCAACTTGAAATCTTTATGATTGTATATTTAGGATATCTTTAGTTATTCGTTCTTGGTGATAATCAACTTATTATATGTTTTTAAGTGTTCTTTCCATTCCCCTTGCGGATATTTTAGTAACACAAAAATATTCTTCAGGTTCATTTTCCTTGACGTATTTTTTTTAAGTTGAATCATGATTCTTTTTTGAGATATGGCCGGCAGCCGGCGATTTTAGTTGTTCACTGTGTATTCGCTGAAACATCTACAGGATGTAATCTAGAATGTTTGAGGTATATTATTTAGAGGTTTAAGTAATATCCATACAACATCTAAAAGAATATACTGTATCGTTTTTAAAATGTTGCATTCAGTTCATTGGTAAGATGTTGTTTCATAGACATTGCATCAACATGTACTAGATGTTAAAAGGCATTTCTGAATGTAACAGAAATGTTGCTTTTAGTTCATTATAAAGACTTCCTTTTGAGGAAGTTCTAGTAACATCACAGTAATGTAAAAAGGCAGCGCTTTAACATCGCTTAGAAGTTCAGTTGTACCATCACAAAAGCTCACAGCTCTAAGCTGGGCATAAGCGGTTGTGAAGATGTGCATGTGATGAAAACAAGAGGAAAAAAAGGAAGAACATTAGCACAATGTGATGTTAAATTAACGTGACTGTAACAATTATTTGCATAGTGGGATGGGATTCTATTACTAAGGCGTCTGTCACCAGGCGTTATCTCGCTAGACAGTTGATATTTTCACAAATTATGTATTTCTGTTACCGCTATAACAACAAATACTAATTCAACAAACGAGAATTTTTTGACCTTTTTTATATCAATAATGGCAACAGGTAGGCACTTGAAATATTCACAAAATTTCTTGTATTTTTACCTTAATAATAAATAATTAAAAAAATGGAGGCCTCGGTAGACCAGCGGTAAGGTGTACCGATTGTAAGTCTTGAATGGGGGTTCGAGTCTCACCTTGCTCTTGGGTGTTTTGTTTGTCCGGAATTTAGTGGTTCTAATCATAAATTGTTGGGTAATGTACAGGCTGTCCCATTTTCGATGTCCTTACGGGGTAACTCGCTCATTTTTAAAAATAGATATTAGCGGTTTTCGCGAACGTTGGCTACTTTTTTGTGAATATCACGATACCGTAAACGAAATTTTCATAGCATGCTTTGTTTTTGAGATACAGGGCGAAGTTGAAAATATTGCATTTTGGTCCCTCTCGCTGTATCACACCTGTCTTTTAACTTAAAGGAGAAGTGAAAACTGTCTTTTATACACGTTTTACGTAGAATCCAGTGGCGTAGTCAGATTTTTGAAATGAGCTGTCGTTATTTACATATAACCCAATGTCACATATAACACTCTGTATATTTTTTCATATTCAAAACATAAATATTTTGCGCTTTTCAAAAATATACCTATCATACTTATGAAAAATTCTAAGTATTAGCCCTGTATTTCGATAATTTTCTTTTTTTATGGCAAGTCATGACAAATATCACTTTTAAGATCGTCCGGCGCAATAAACAAAAATATCACTTCCATTTATATAGGTTAGAATGAAAAGTATTCAATAAAAAAATATTATTTAATATAAGTTACTAAACAGACATGCATTTAATAATTATTATAACAAAAATAGAAACTTATATGTAGAGAAGTTTTCGAATACTTAGGTATAAGACTTTTGTTTTAACTGTGGTCGATTGGCGCTATCCTCAGAAGATGTGTCTTCAACAGAATGGTCAGTAATTTGAATAATATTTACAAAACAGATTCAACAGAAAAATCATAGAACTTTGTTTTGTAGCAGTGTTACATATAAGTTTCTATTTTTGTTATAATAAATATTAAATCTTTATATATCTTTAAAAACAAGCGAGTTACCCCGTAAGGACATCGAAAATGGGACAACCTGTACATCGTTTTCAAGCCCATTGGCCGTTCGGTGCCTCGAGATAAAAAAAAATAATAAAATTAAAATAAGATAAATATTTGAGGGCGGCATAGTCAATGGTACGAAAACTTTCGTGCGCGAGTCCGACTCGCCCTTGGCCGTTTTCATTATTATTTATTTCGAGTCTGGAAAAAATGTTTTGAATGGAAAACTGACAAAACAAAATGGAAATATTCACGTCGGAATTACAACCGCAAATATAGCCATTGAATTCTAGTGTAGTTGACTCGATGATGGAGATATCAATCAGAAATTTGAGTAAAATTCATTTCTAGCATATGTCTGAAGCCGTTTATAAATGTCATATTTATTATTTCTTCATTTTCATTTCGTGATATTGCACCAAGTAAGGTTTAGAAAAAAATAAGTATTGCTGCTGCTCGAAGTTAAAAAGAAACCCTTTCATTGGAAACCACAATGACCACTGGTTCCTTTCTCAGTGGATTTTCGATGTATCACATTTCATTTTACACGAAGCAAAGTTTCTCAGAACTTCTTCACTTTACAATGACACTTAGCAAATTGATAAAATGAAATTAATTGAAAAAATATTAGACAGTTTAAGAGAAGAATATTCGCATCTGTAGAAATAAGATAAAGTTTAAGTTGTAGAGGTAAGTTTCAACTCATAATGTTTCTCGATTACTACCTCAAATATGTTTCTTCTTTTTAGATAAGTTGGCTCCTGAATCTATTCGATGAGGTATACAAAATCAATAGCCTCATTTAAGGAATTCAGAAATTTTTGCACATTGTGTAGATATAATTATCACCTATGCAAGTTGCTTGTTGTTTGAGTATGTAATATATTTTGATTTTTCAAGACACATAATATCCAATAACAAATGAAATGACATGTCAGTTTATTTGTATATATATATATATATATATATATATATATATATATATATATATATATATATTATTTTTTTTAATGGTTGTTTCCTGAGAACTATTTTTAAATTTTTGATTTATATTAGCAATAACAGGCTTGGTGAATCGAGTTTTTTGAGATTCACATATACATATATATATATATATATATATATATATATATATATATATATATATATATATATATATATATATATTGCCACTATGAGTGAAAATGTTTTTACATTCGCCTCCATAAGGAGAATAAATGAGGCGCTTAGATGCAAAAGTCACTCTTTGCTTCTAAACTGACTTTGAGATAATTCATAAAATCAATGACAGACACAAAGAGAGAGTTTTGCAAGGAACTGTTATTTTTAGAGCAGGTTTATCATATAAAAGAGTGACTTTTGCTGCAATCCGAGTTCGCCGTTGGATTCCTTTCGAAAACATTTTAATAAAACTATGATTAGGTCAATTTTCAATTTTTCGGCAAAGAGTGACTTTTGCATCTAAACGCCTCAAATATACTTGCTGAAAAAATTTGAATTTCATATTCCATAATGTTATATTTCTTCAAATACAATCAATTGAACTTGGTATAAGTAGAATCTCTCTTAAAATGGGATTATCAAAAGCTTAGTGCGGCAAATATAAAATGGAAGCAATTATATATTGGTCTGAACCGCATATGAAAGTGGACATTGACATGTGTTCTGGACTTTTTGGTCTTCATCGAATGCCGTAGCCAATCATGGAATTGGTATTTTTCGAACAACTATGAGAAAAGTTTGGAAGAACGTAATATTTCCAACTTTGTAATACATAACTTAGAATGTGAAAATAAAAAATGGAAGTTAATATAAACTAAAGATGAAGTTTTTGAATTGAATTGGCATTTACTTGGTGAAAGTTCATATTTATAACTTTATAAAGTAATAAAAATCTAACTTTTCACAGGTTGGAATAAAAATCTATTGAGTAAACGCGTTTCGTCATAACATTGACTTCATCTCGTATGGTATTACAAAATAATCTATTTATACGAAAATTGAATACAACAGAGGGGTTCCTAGAGAAACTAAATAACAATAAGCAATTCATTCAGATCCATTAGTAGGTACATTGAACAGATTAGGGAGAGGAGAAGGGTTCACTTCAATCGGGTCGTTAACTAGGTTTCCGGAATTTTTATATTTATTGATGTACCTATAGGGATTCCCAATTGTTGGTTTTATGGAGACTATTTTCTAATTGTAATATATTATAATTGTTATTAAGCGTATGGTTTTCTTGAATAAGATGGCACGCATAATTAGAGTCTGTTATCTGCTTAATATAGCTACGATGGTGTTCGTGTATTCGAGTTTTGAAATTTCTAATTGTACGTCCTATATAGAATTTTTCACAATCGTTACAGTCGTGGCTTTAAACACCAGTACGTACATCTCTATGAATTTGTGATTGATTTTTTTAGGTACATCAATAAATATAAAAATTCCGGAAACCTAGTTAATGACCCGATTGAAGTAAACCCTTCTCCTCTCCTTAATCAGTTCAATGTACCTACTAATGGCTCTGAATGAATTGCTTATTGTTATATTCAATTTTCGTATAAATAGATTGTTTTGTAATACCATAGTAATACCATAGTTAAGAACGAGATGAAGTCAATGTTATAACGAAACGCGTTTACTCAATAGATTTTTATTCCAACCTGTGAAAAGTTAGTTTTTCATTACTGTATAAAGTTATAAAGTTTTTATATAACACTCGGTTTTGGTTAATTTCCAACCATACGGCAGTGCCACTGTGGAAAGAATCGAAAGCATAACAAAAGTGCGAATGTAAAAACATAGACGCACATGGCAAAACGCCACTTTTCCCTTGTTTTCCTCACTTTTACTCTCTTTTTGTCCGCGTCAGGGTGAAAACTAATCGGTCCACAGAGAGCACTTTGCATCTTGTCCCTGCTGACGAATCAACAACTGTTATGCGGAAAGCAAATAGGTTACTACGTTTGAAATTTATGTGGAATTCTCTGATGTTCAAAGAAAGTTAACAAAAATCTCAAATAAATCTTTGGTTTAATGAAATGATTGAACTTGATACTTTCAAAATTCAAGATATGATAGACTATACGTTTCAGCTCAAGAGAGAGCTCCTTGTGAGGATTTTCAGGTTATTAATTTCGGCTCTAATTGATAGTGATTACTCATCAACAAAAAATCAGTAAGGAACTCCCGTAATAACATACATCAACATGACCTCAGTAAAAGTTTTCTGGTTTTCAAGATATTGCCACTCTTATGGTTTTATGAAAAATCTATACTTTTTACTCATTTTAAGTAATAAAATTGCAACGTGGTAGTTGAAGAAAATAACTGAAACTACTATTCGGCGGTTATTCATTGTTGTAGGTAGGCGTCTAAATAATGAACAGAACATAAGGTCGTTTTAATTATTTCTATAGATTCTCTCATTGTTAAAAGCCAGTAAAGAATTTTGATCGGAAATTTGAATCATTATTTTCACCTTTTATCAACACGTTGAGTGCCGAGCTAGAGTTTGCTATAAGGTCCAGTGCGCCGCAATAATTTTATTGTGAATTATCGATTATTGTCTACTTTTATCAATTTCTGTATCATAATTGAATCGATTGATAAGATGAATTTGATTTATTGAGCTGTGAATAAAATATATACAGACGGCGTCTGATTTTGATTTTCATACTACGCCGTGTGCATATATCATAAGCACGAATACAAATCACAGTAAAAAAGTCATTTACGTATGAACAGCTTGTCCTGAAAAACCATCAGTCTGCATAGAATATTTTTTCAGACATCATAAGTCGATGCCAAAATGATATTTTCCAATTATGTTTATTTCTGTATCAAATCCCTTAAATTAATTTTTTATTTTTTTATTTTTTGTGAAACGATTTTGTGGAATCACCGATACCTACTTTCTGAATGAATTTTTGTATTTTACAAAAAAAATAATGCAATACGCTATCCTATAAAAACTCAAAAATATTTTTCAATGCCAGCAATCCAGAAATTATAATAAAAAATTATAATTCTGAAAATATACAATAAATCACCCTGCTATTTCACTATGGGTTGATTGTACACCGTAGCAATCCGTGCCACATAAGAGAAGTATGGTTTTTATGCAGAATTCATATACACATAGCTTGGAAGTTTAACACTGTTCATGTATAAAATCTATACACACGGCGTCCAGAGACTTGCCAATGTGCATAATATGTATACACATGGCAGTCAAGGTGTTAAGTATTATTTTTATTTGAAGTATTTCGCAAGTAGCAAGACTTAAATGACTAAAATTGGAATTTTTATACTTTTGAAAAAGATAAACCAGAAATGTTATACCTTATTCGAAAGAGCATCAAATAGGCTAGTTTTTAATATCATTTGCTGTTTCGGCCAGCTAAAACATTTTTTCACAGTAAATAGTCAAACTTTATTCAAGTTTTTCGGATTCAAATTAAATTGAAACAACTTAATTTTTTTGAAGGTCAGCCAGCTAGTTTTTAATGAAATTATGGGTCGATTGTCTCAAACAAATATTGATGAAAGCACAAGGAAAAAAAACCATAAGTTAGTAGTTATTAATATTCAAAACAGGCGAGAAAATGACCAAAAATTATAGATTTTTGAAAAAAACATGAGAGTGGCAATATTTCGAAAATCAGAAAACTTTTACTGAGATCATGTTGATGTTATCTGATTTACCTTAAGCCAATCTACCTCCAGTGGCGTGTTATTCACGGGACACCCTGTATATATATATATATATATATATATATATATATATATATATATATATATATATATATATATATATATATGCTTATTGAAATATTTGCTATAACTCTTACAGACTTTCCAGCAATATTGAATCAAGAAATCAGACAATTATGACAAGGAAAATGACAAAACACAAACCAACTTGAAGCAAACACAACAGTATATAAACTGTTAAAACTACCAGCCAGAAGAAGATACCAAACCAAGAAATTGCGAATGCGTACCCCCCCCCCATATCAGTGACAACGGAAAACTCTGAAAATTGGCGATAATTGTACTCGAAAGTATAAGATACCCATATTCTCTTAATAACCACATTATTTTCAAAAAAATGACGAATAAGTGAAAATACATATATATATATATATATATATATATATATATATATATATTTATATTTATATATATACATATATATATATATATTAATATATATATATATATATATATAACTATTTATTTCTTCATTGCTACCGGATGATCTATACTCACAACAAGTATCAAGGTCTTCATTCCAACAAGTTCTATTTTTTAAATAGGACTAATATGTTTGACTTTCAGGATATTTCAAATTACTCAAAATAAATAAACGTTAGTCAGTAACAATTCCTGAAACAATATTATTTGACAGGGAATTACTTATTGAAAATTGACAAAATCTTCATCATAATCAATTATTTCTCCAGTTAACTTAGATTATAAGGAGTGCCGAATTTATATTTTCGCAAATGGTTATATGCAATCTTTCTTCAGTTAACTGAGATTTTAAGGAGTGCCGAATTTATATTTTCACAAATGGTTATATGCAATCTTGAAAATTTTGTATTATTGAAAAACCTGTGAGTTACTACCGAAGATATTTTCATTACTAAAAGGAAGCTAAATCTTATCATAAAACTGAAAAATCTTCCCCATGGACGATTTGAATAATATATTGAATAATTTGCGTCAAAAGTAGAATCTCCAAACTTTCGGAAAGGAAGTGGCTTAGAGGTGCATGAGCGGAAGTTTTTAAACCAGTGGCAATTAATTATGAACAAGAAATCCGTAATTCAGCCTTTTAGTGTTTTTGGGATTTATTGAGATAAAAATACGTACATTGAGTTGATGTAAGCAAAAGTGCATATTTACAATATAAATTATTTTCTCTAAACGCCGCTATTTTCATGTAGCGATTCTCATTTTCCCGTAGTTTTCGAGTTTTTACGACCACCACAGCTTCTGCAGTCTGTGTTATAATTAAAATCAAGTTGATGTTGGGAAATTATCATTTTTGGGGGTCTATTACTTCCCATATTATGATGTCACGAAAACAATTGATTCTTATTCTGTAATATAAATAGAAATCTGCTGAACGGTTCACTTTTTGAATTAAATGAATATTTCATTGAGGGATAGTAGAACACAAATGTGTATTTTGAAGTTTCACCATTTATCTAATGAGCCTGCAGTAGATTAACATCATTAATATACCTGCAGGGTATACCTGCAACAGTTGATGCATGTATAGGTATTTATATCTAGTGATACTTATTTTTCTGAACAAGAAACAAAATTCTTAAGTGATTAAAGGTAATAAAATATTGAAAGATATAAAAAACTGATTTGAATGACAATGAATAACTAAGAAGAATGAAATAAATAGAAATCTGCTGAACGGTTCACTTTTTGAATTAAATGAATATTTCATTGAGGGATAGTAGAACACAAATGTGTATTTTGAAGTTTCACCATTTATCTAATGAGCCTGCAATAGATTAACATTATTAACTGAGCAATATCAATTAAATTATCACCTCTTAAGCCTATGTATATTCACAGCATCTATCTCTTACCCAGAATTTGAAAACATATTCTACAGCCTAGCCAGTCGCGTCGGTTCAACTTGCCACATTGAAGAGATGAAAGAAATAGCGATGTGATTTTAATTGGTTTCATTAAAGATAAAATATATTGGAAATAACTGCTTGATTTTATATAATATGATATCAAAAGATTACAGCTAATTTCTATGTGTTTTCATCTGCAATTCAAGTGAACAATGCAAGACCTTCTTCTGACTAGTAGTGTTTCGTACTTTGAATTAATTGTTGGATTACCAAAGGCAAAATTTAAGTAATTTCTTATTGAAGAATGCATATATTAAAATCAAGTCGTCGAGTTAGTAGGTAAATATGCTACTAATTTCTACCTCTTAGTTAGAGACGAAACGTCAGGACGTGGTAGAACTACAGTTGACCACGCTCTATCAGACTAAATGAAGGTAATCCCTTGTTACTCTTTTGAAACTGAGTGTGAAATCCTACATTTTTTTAATATCTTACTTGTTTCTTTAAATTTTTCATATGAAATATAGATATGATCCATATTGATCACATTTCTCTGAGGAATAAAAAAAGAACATGAGTTTTTCTAAAATTCTTCAAGGAAAATTCAAATTTATTTTAATCAGCGCGTGATAAAAATTATTCATGTAGCAAATACATTTCATAGCGTTATTTGTTTTGATACTGATGATTTTTGTACGGTATTTCAGATGCGGTTTATTTTATTATTATTATTATTATTATGATTATTATTTGATTAAGGAACAGCTGTCTGTTATTTAATGTATGAATTTATGTACTGGAGTGAACTCCAGTCGTGCATCGGAGCAGACACACACAATTTTTTTTATGTTACATCTGTTTATGCAAAAACTTTCATCGAGTACGAATCCAAGTTTTACTTGAATTTATAACAAATTATTATCATTTTATTCTAATTCATAACGATTTATTTAACTATGTATTTTCGTGGCCAGTAATTAACATTTCATTAATGAGAATCCGTTTAATTTTGAACTAATAACTTAATTCAAAATCATGATCTCTCCAAAATTTAATTTTCAATTAAAGTTCACTGCATGTTCAGCATGATAAGAATACTTTTGAAAAAATGTAACTTCGCGTCGAAGTTATGATTTCAGTGATTATAGAATTATCATGAAAATTATATCCATGTAATGCATATCCTCTTCAAGTACCACAAACATTGGAAAAATTCACACAATCCCTTTCTGAGTTCCATCATCCTAACTGAAGTAATTCAGAAATGCGTCTATTAAACAGTATTTATTCCGTCTCCATTTATGAAAGAATAATTTCGTTCAACTTTCCACAAACTCGTAGTCTTTTTGTAAAAGTTTATATTCTAAGAATTAAGGTAACTTTGTACAATAAAAAGTAACTTTTCACAACAAAAATGTAAATTTTTGTAATTTAGCCTGAATACTTAACTTTTTAAATACTCGAATTCTATATCATAATGGATGAAAGAAAGAAATAATATGCTTTCATAAGTTCGAAAAATTGAATATTGAACACTATTCAGAAGTAAATGTTTGTCGTAATAATTAAGAAAACAATATGCCTCAGTTCTGAGTTCCAATATTTTCATCTCAGATTTTCAATTGTAAAATAACTCCTGTTAAAATATGGAATGAAAAGTTCACAATTAGTTAGTAAATTTCATTAAAAATAATATTTACGAAGATGTCATTGGGATGTATCAACAAGTATTCTTGTATTTCTAATACATATAGTGGACATAAATTCTGTTAATTTCTCTGGTAGCGCTGTGGATTTTAACAATATAATTATTACTATGGAGGTGGGAATTAGAGTTACTGATCATGTTTCTTTCTTTAGCCTATGTAGTGTATGGAAATATGAATTTTTCATTTGCAGATGGTATAATCAGTTGTTTGGATGATTATTTATTGATTTTTACTTATCAAGTAATTGTTTTTAGTCATATTTTCCCCGACTATTTTATTTTATCCGAAGTTGAAGATATCAGTGATGTACAAAGTGGCTTTTGAATCTATTTTATATTATTGGACCACGATTTTTCAGGATTATATATATATATATATATATATATATATATATATATATATATATATATATTATATATATATATATATATATATATTTATATATATATATATTTATATATAATATAAATTATATATATACTACTGACCCAGTTAAACGCTTGTTCTGCACCACTATAAATTATTTTTATCTTATATCTTTCGTATCTTAATTCATCTTATCTTGACGATGGCTAATCTCTAATTCTATTCTATCTCAAGACTAGTTATATATCTTTCCTATCTATCTATCTAATAATTCTATCTATCTATTTAAACAATGTGATCTATCAATGTAGTCAATCTAATCTGACCCGGCAAAACGTTGTGAAATATATTAACAAATCGGACTCATACAAAAAAAGGGGTGGATTCGATAGAGGAAAATTCAGCAGTTGGCATACTATTTTTTAATGCAACCATATAAATTAAAAAATAAAAATAAAAAATTTTTCCAAACAACAATTTTAAATAAAGAGAGTTGCATGAGGGGTGGATATTTCGCCTAATCAATTTAGCAGTATGAAAAATATATTAACGACCTTTTCTCAGACCGGACTATTGTTGATTCTTTCTCAGATTGCACATCTGAAAACCTATGTGGATCCTGTGGATGAAATAATGTTTGATAAAAAAATGAAAATCGCGATGGAGCAATTTTATCTGTCACGACAAAATAAATAAGAAACTCTTGCGAACAGAAAAGTTAAGTTTTATAATCACGAATGGAACAATAGTGTGTGTATGTCTAGAGGGTGAAAAACTTAGCTCTGTATTTATTTCTTGAGATGCTGTATCATAAGAAGACAATCGTTAACAAAAGTTTTGTCTGAAAAATAAAAAATAAAAAATTGAAGGGTGGACCACCATTAAAATTCTAGGGGGTGATAAAAAATAGATGTTGGTAACCCTCCCGCCGCTCGATGTTCTCAGACTCTACCCAATAGTGCCACACGAACATTTTCATGAGAATCGGCCTTCGCCCACTTCGGAGAGTTTCAACAAACTAAAAAATGAGGGACTTGCATCGTAGAGGTGTGTGAAAATTCTAGATGTTGTACGTATTTTGAATGCGTTTCATAAGAACAATAAAAACAGAAAATTTTTGTCTGTAAAAATTAAAAAAATAAAATTGAACGTGGTGGACCCACCCTTAACATTTAGGGGGATGAAAAAGTAGAGTGTGATCTCGATTTCCAGATCCTACCCGATTAATGCAACAAAATTCTAACACCGTGACACCTGAGAATCTTTATATTATAGATTATAATAAATTTATATAATATATAATATGGTACTTATCTATTATACGTTCTAGTAATATCTATATATATATAACTAAATCTGCTCTAAATAATATATATATAAATGTATAGATTAGCTTACTCATATTATTATTATATTATAGTATATATATTTTATAAATATATTATTTGTATATTAACTTAGTATATAACATACTAGATAGTTATAGTTTATTATTATTAATAACTCTAGACTAATATTATAGTACTAACATATACATATGTGTATCTAGGTATATATAAGTATATATTATATATATTATACATATATCTAATATATTTATACTTGCCTATGTTGCGTTGTTATTTATTTGTCTTATTTGGCAATAATAGTTACGAATTTAGTGAAGTAACGTTACTTGTTAAATGAAGTTGGTTTTCAAACTGGCCTTTTATTGTTGAAAAAAAGACATACATATATATATATATTATAATATATATATATATATATATTTATATATATAATATATCAAAATATATATATAATATATATATATAATATAAATATATATATATATATAATAGTATATATATATATGTTGTGTGTGTGTGTGTGTGTGGGTGTATTTTCTGTATTGGCAGAAATTATGTATCTGGGATTGTCATGGAGGAAGAAAAAAGTTGAAGTAAATTTATATAAGCTTTGGAGATGTGTGTGGATTGAGAGAATTTTCTACAATCCGGTTGCAGAATATGCGAATTAATTATTTCTATTTCAGAGGGTGTATAGGGATAAAGAAAAACTCCACTACAGAACGCCTTCAATTGAACTAAAGAAGTAGATAGAAAGTTCTTTGTGGATTAAGATGATGTTATACCTTCTGGGTGTATACAATTTTTACGAATTTGATGTATAGAATTCGTGCTTTGTTGTGGTTTTTGAGGTCTTGCTACCTCCACAGTCCATGTAGATCGAGTTAGACTCTTATAACTTTGTATGTTTCAGTTACTCAAATGTAGAAGTATCCTATTTTTTCTTGGTTTCTAAGGTTGATCTGACCAATGTTATAATGTTTTCAACATTTTAAGTTGAAAAAAAATTATGATAAATGTTTTTTTATATGTGTATATTAAGCTTGATTCTATGTTTGAATATCTTAAATCTTTATGTTTGAAATTGTAATGTCTCGTAGAATTCCTATGTATAACCATTCCTTTTATACTGAGGCTCAATTTGTGTGTTTGTGTGAGAAGAAAAAATACTATGACTAGCTCTTTGACGCTAAGTGTGCCTGTGTTTTTTCCTTTGTGAAATAGGGTAAAAATTGAGTTGAATAACTTTACATTCAGATCAAAAAATAAATGTCGAGTTCGAAATATCAGATTTAGTATTATTAAATTTGCTAATATGTTCATATAAGGCCATAAGTATGAAATAAAAAATTTAAAATCTTTCATTTGTTTTTCATATAATGATTCTGCATGCATTTGTTTGCGTTTTCTGCTTATAAGATAGACTACCTTCAAATTGCTGTATATGAACGCAAGTTGTTCATGAAGAAAATTGTAACTAAAACAATAGAATTAGTATGAGAACGTCAGACAAATTATGCTGTTTTGGATTGCATAAACTTTGATGATACATATCATTTCATCAAACTTTTGTAAGCGAATAAAATTATATTTTTAACATCAAGGTACCAATATTTTAATAACGGTTCCGAAAGGACATCGAGTGTGAATCTATGTTATTAACCAACATATAAACAAATTTTTTTGAATCACCAAATAATGCAGAAATGGCATTGTTTTCGTTTATCTTCCGTAAAAGTCCATACCCCTTCATTTATAAAGTATACTTATATCATGGAACTCAACAGTAGGTACACATCTGTAATTGTTGTTGAATAAGTGATTTCACATAATGCAAAAGAAATTTTCTTTTCCTTTCCAGAATTTCGTAATGATTAGTCTACATCTAGTAAACGATTTCCCAGTTTCAAATATTATACTAATAATTAACAAAATGTTACTTCTGAATTTAAGGAGTTTCAGTATATAAATTTCTGTATGTAAATTTCTGTATGCAAATTTCTCTATGTAAATTTCTGTATATTAATTTCTGTAGGTAAATTTATGTATGAAAAATGTATCACTATGATTGAATTTCAAAAGCATTCCGTACGTAAGATCAGAATTAAGGTTATTTGAGTAGAATTTCAAGAAAATTGCTCCAGGGGTGGTTTTCAACGAAAATGTATTAGCAATCTATTTCTCTTGTGTACCTACCCATTTTAACAATCGAACAAGAAGTTGAGAAAATAATTTGTTTGTTTGTTTTGAACTTCACTTTTGCTATCTGTTCGGTACCGAAGCTTGTCGAACGCCTTGGATATTGAAATAAGCAGATATCGTATTTTCTCTCATGCTGAATAATGATTAATTGAGTTTGTTCGTCCATTCAATTCAATTAAACTAAGTTTTATTTTAATAAACTGATATGTTTTTGGATGTAACATATTGAATTTTTTTTTTTAAACACTCACCTTCTTATTGAAGTGAAATATTGTTCCAGGAAGTCCTTAGCATCTGTTAGAATTTCTTCTGGTATCCTTACCAATGAACGATTGGGTAAAGCCATACAACTTCCAAGACAACACTGATTGGTGCATGGTGTTTTCTGAAAATAACAAAGTTCGATGAAAATCATAGATATGAATGATTTTCTCATAGTGTCACTCAATCAAAATTTTGTCAGAACATTATTTCCGTTTTTGTTGATATTCTTTCCTATATTTTTTTCAACATTTTGTAAAAAAGTGTCGACATGGTCGAAACTAACCCTCAAATAGAAGCAGATAGGCGCCTCCTGAAATTTGAAGCTTATGAGGACTATTTGGACTCAATGGTGACGATTTTAGATAAATGTTTACTTCCAAATCGATTGATTGCTAGAAAAATTGCTGAATTGGGATATAGGTAATGTAAAATATTTGAGATTAAATAATGATATTTACATTCATTCTGAGGATAAACTTTTTGTATATATTAAGTAAAGCACACAATTATCAAAATTAATATCTAAAGCCAAAGATTCAACATCAAAAATACTTGCTCTGAGATTGTATAAAACACATCTTCTCAAAAACATAAAAATTTTTTTCAGAAGGATAATGAATATCAGAAATTAGATTTTCATGAATTCTCATGCATCTCTTTAACCCCGTAGGAATTATATAGAGAACTTCTAATTTTTTGTTGTCAGCGGAATATCATTGACTTGAATAATATCTGAATCAAATCATATTGAATCGAATGTAACAATGGAATTGTAAAATATGTTAATTTTGTTATCCTCAGTAGATACTGTATTTTTGACGGCTATCAAGTGTAGACTCTAGTTTTTCTGCTTTGTATGTACTACAAAACCCTTCCATAATATAAACCATGTGAGGAATTTCATACATCTAACTCAATCTGGATGAGCTGTAAAGATATGCAAATTTTCAAACACCACGAAAAAATGAGAAATCTCTACATAAAAATGGCGACGATCAGAGAATAAACTTGATGCCGCCTAAATAAAAAATTTCCTTAATATTGACTCAATATACGTACAAGTTTTCTACCATCTAACTCAATTTGGAATTCTCCAAAAACAATTTTTTCAGCTTCATGCACCCTCCAAAAAGCCTTAGAATGCTGAATTTCGTATACGTTGTAGATAATCAATATCAACATCTGACATTTTGATTTGAAAAATTTTCAGTCATACTTCTCCTGATTGCTCAAAGCATGAAGATGCCAATAATGTATACCGTCAGAAAGCATCTGCTCACAAATTTTCAACCCTTTAACTCATTTGGGAGCCTGTTTGTGGATGCAAAATTCTCCAGTCCCATGCAAAAGGACATAGAAAGCTGAATTTCGAAAAAGTTTTAGATAATAAATGATTCCCGCATCTTGTCGAAAATATTTCCGCTCTGGCAACTTCCCACTAAATTTTGACTGAATATATCCAAAATTTGATTATTTTCTTGTGCTTCAAGAAACGCTAAATTCCAGCTAATTTGGTTTTAGAGATGTCAAAATGTACCAAGAATATATATATATATATATATATATATATATATATATATACATATATTATATATATATATATATATATATATATATATATATAAATATATATATACATATATAATATATATATATAATATATATATATATATATATATATTTATATATATTATATAAATTAGTTTATCTTATATTGAGATTTATTATAATTTATTATATAAGTTTATTTATCTAAATATATATATATATATATTTATATATTATATATATATATATATATATACATATATATATATATATATATATATATATTTATATATATATATATATATATATATTTAATATATATACTTACTTACATATCTACTATACTAACCAGTCTGCAGCACCAACTCCTTATATATACAATATATATTATATATGTATATATATATATATTATATATATATATATATATATATATATATATATATATATATATATATATATATGTATATATATACAGGGTCCTGAAACAGTGGCGCGGTCTGGGACAGATAGGAATCTATATTTCTACAATTTTACTTTATAGCTCGAGCTCGATAAAATGAAAATATTGTTGGTCACACAGGGTGTTCAATGTTTTCTGGGCGGATACCAACTATGTTTTTTCAAAATATATAACCTATGATTTTTATCGCTTTTTCGGTTTCTACATAGAAAATAAAAGATACATTATAAAAATCTTCATTTCGAAAATATTGATCGTTTTCGAGATTTCTGGCATATTTGGTTTTTTTCCCAATATTGGTCACTTAGAATATTTGAAATTATAGAGTTGTGCCAAGTCTAATTGAAATTAACTTTTTGTCAAATATTCTACATTGGTAACTTTCTCAAACGATATATGTGAAATCGACCTGTGATATACAGGGTATGAAAAATCGCTTGCCATATATTGTAAATGAAAATTTGAAGAATCTTCCTTATTTTAAATGGAACACCCTGTATATTATCGATCCATATGAAGCGCCAGCAAAGGCCCTATAAATGTCATCAAGTATTCCCTATGGTTAAGTTTAATAGTTTTTTTTAAAACGGCTCTTTTTTTCGAAAAATGGCTAGAATTCATATTTCTTCGCTATGATCTCATCTCACAACGACTTCTTTCAAATATACCATGTGGGTAGATAAACAAGCTTGTGAAATTACACCACAAAATTACGTTATTGAATATTTAAAAAGTTTCAATAATTCTCAGAAATTTGCTAGCCATAGTTCTTTCGTCTAAATAAACCTTTTCAATCGGAAAAAAATATTTATTGGTAAAATATTTGCCTTCAAATAAGTAGTAAGTAATTGAAATATTTAGTAATTCGTGAAGTTGAACTTTCGATATAATTTCATGAATGTGTTATCAAAAAAAACTGATTAGTGAATCAGACAGGAATTGTTAGTCCAGTTAAAAAAACAAACTCTGCGCCAACAATTTAGTGAGATTTTAGTTCTCAACGGAATTCAGATAGAAGGGCATCCAGGTGAAAGATTCTTCCTGTGATCGCTAATCAATTATTCTAAACATGAGCGCATCAAGCCAGCTACTAATGAAGATAATAAATTGCAAGATACATTTATGTCATAAAAAAAATATTTATTTGGACATCTTGTAATGTATATAATTGAAACAAGATATCTTTCGTATATTCTTATCAGTCGTCAAATGGATTTCGCTTTGAAAGAAGTCGTTCATTGAGATCATAGCGAAGAAATATATGAATACTAGCCATTTTTCGAAAAAAAAGCCGTTTTAAGAAAAACTAGTAAACTTAACCATAGGGAATACTTAATGACATTTATATAACCTTTGCTGGAGCTTCTGATGAATTGATAATATACAGGGTGTTCCATTTAAAATAAGGAAGATTCTGCAAATTTTTATTTACAATATATGGCAAGCGGTTTTTCATACCCTGTGTATCGCAGGTCGATTTCAGATATAGCGTTTGAGAGAGTTATCAATGTAGAATATTTGACAAGAAATTAATTTCAATTGGACTTGGCACAACTTCATAACTTCAAATATTCTGAGTGACCAATATTGGAAAAAAAACAAAAATGCCAAAAATCTCGAAAACCGTCAATATCTTCGAAATGAAGATCTCTATAACGTATCTTTCATTTTCTATGTGAAAACCGAAAAAGCGATAAAAATATAGGTTTCCATTTGAAAAAACATAGTTGGTATCCGCCCAGAAAAATTTGAACACCCTGTGTGACCGACAATATTTTCATTTTGTCGAGCTCGAGCAATAAGGTAATATTATAGAAATATAGATTCCTATCTGATTTCTAAATAGAGATATGGAACACCGCGCCACTGTTGCAGGACCTGTATATATATATATATATATATATATATATATATATATATATATATATATAATATATATATATATATAATATATATATATATATATATTATATATATATATATATATAATATAATAAATATATATATATAAAATATATATAATATATATATATATATATATATATATATATATATATATATAATATAATATATATATATATACATATATATATATATATATATATATATATATATATATATATATATTACAGGTGAGTCATTGATATGGGAAAGCTTGATTGCACCTACACCGTTAATGATATCGAAACGAACCAAACGGTTCTGCAAATGGGAGGTCAGAGTGCAGTTCGTAAAATTAGTTTGCCCTTTACAGGGTGTACCATTTTTACGGAGCAAATTTTAAGATACTTTTTTTAAATGGCACTATATATATTTCTACAGATATTTGAATTTGTCCTTTATTGAGATTTGTAAATTCGTTAAGTTTTTGCAAATCGCTTCAGCCGTTCAGAAGTTATTAAATTTTTTCTGAAAATTAATGCCTTTGCAGGCATTTTTTAAAAAAACCGCAGGGCACTTGTTTTTTTGAATATCAAGTTGTTATTTGGGCTGTATCTAAGTAATTGTTCTGGGTATCTTTTGACGGAGAGATAATCTATTTTAATTGTGACATTACCTTACTGTGACACATTGATTTTGGTACACTTTGAAAGGCCATATCTTGATTTTTTCAAATGGCACTCTATTTATTTGATTACTTAGTCGCATTTAACATGTCATTCTTCATCTTTTCTATATTAATGTTTTTTTCCTAAAGTTGATGGTTTAGAAGATAATCCACATTTTCAAAAAATCAAAACATTTTTTCATCTTTTAAACGAGTGACATGAAAATCAATAAATTCTGATAACAGACTTTCACTTGTTCATTGTTGTTATCCATGGCCTTCTATTGATTTATGCATTCAATTTCAGAAAATTGTCATTTATTTGCGCGTTTCTGAGAAAAGTTTATACTATCATATATTTTTGAAAAGGTAGAAAAAAAGACATATTTTTCAGTCTAATAATACACAGGGTATTCCATTTAAAAAAGATAAGTTTGCTTTATAACTCGAAAATAGGAAATATGTTACAAAAATTATCTACACCACTGCATTCTACGGAAAAAAATATATAAGAATGTTATATTATCTTTTCGATAAGATGAAGGATAACGGCGATACGACAGGGATCCCAAAATGCAACATTTTAAAAAAATGCCCTGTATCTTGAAAAAAACTAAAAGGACTATTAAAATTCTGTTGACGGCATCTTCAGTTTTACGAAAAAGTAGCACAGTGTCGCGACAACCGCAACCCTCTATCTTCAAAAATAACGGAGATACCAAAAATGGGACACCCTGTACTAAGCTTCTATAATTTGATTTCAGTAATTTCTCATCAAACTTTGAAATTGACGCCCGCAGCAGTTACGTTGACGTCTGTTATCAGAATTTATTGTTTTTCATGTCACTCGTGACATAATATGTTGATTTTTTCGAAAATGTGGATTATCTTCTAAACCATCAACTTTAGGAAAAAAACATAAATATAGAAAAGATGAAGAATGACATGTTAAATGCGACTAAGTAATCAAATAAATAGAGTGCCATTTGAAAAAATCAAGATATGGCCTTTCAAAGTGTACCAAAATCAATGTGTCACAGTAGGGTAATGTCACAATTAAAATAGATTATCTCTCCGTCAAAAGATACCCAGAACAATTACTTAGATACAGCCCAAACAACAACTTGATATTCAAAAAAACAAGTGCCCTACGGTATTTTAAAAAAATGCCTGCAAAGGCATTAATTTTCAGAAAAAATTGAATAACTTCTGAACGGCTGAAGCGATTTGCAAAAACTTAACGAATTTACAAATCTCAATAAAGGACAAATTCAAATATGTGTAAAAATTTATAGAATGCCATTTAAAAAAAGGATCTTAAAATTTGCTCCGTGAAAATGGTACACCCTGTAAAGGGCAAAATAATTTTACGAACTGCACTCTGACCTCCCATTTGCAGAACCGTTTGGTTCGTTTCGATATCATTAACGGTGTAGCTGCAATCAAGCTTTCCCATATCAATGACTCACCCTGTATATACGCATCAAAAAACTTTCAATATTCGTTGTCCAGGATGTCTGAATCAGATTTAAAATCTACTCCCGCACATCACGATTGAGTTTTGATACTTTTGATATAAAAGAGTTAATTGTTTTAGGGTAAAATACAACTGAAAAAGATCAGGTCAGTTGAGAAGTCCGTTTGTTTTCAAGGATTTTACCAAAAAAATATAAAATTAGAAGATATCTAGTTTAAGAATAATTCAACAATATTGGGTTGAACATAGAAAATGCGGAAGGAGAATTTATCACCTCGAAACTTATAATGTTATAAGGTGTTATTCCTGAGTTCGCCGGCGGTAAGCTGAAATGATAATTCATGATTTACAATAAATACAAAAAATTAAAATGACAGGGAGAGAAAGAGCTAAGTAAAGGTAGAAGTAAAATGCTATTAGAGATAAGTCCAGGAATAATAAATTTCTAAAAGAAGCTACGTTCAGCGTAATGAGAGTCAAAGTATCATAAATTTGTTTTATTACACAAGACAATATAACTTCATACACTAATTCTACTGTGAAATGTATTCAAGTGA
>JARQZK010003007.1:185000-242049 GCA_030704885.1 Cynegetis impunctata | reverse complement strand
AAAACATAATAAAATTATTATGAGCAATCAAGTTGCCTTGAAACTTTATTGAAATTCTATATGTCAAATATTCTCAAGTATTATCATGACAATGTCATAAATTATTGTAACTGTCAACTACTGTTCGAATATTTTTTCGAAATGCCGTATATGTTAGATAATCCTACTTGGTTTGCCAGAAAAATAGCGTAAGAGCACTTCAAACACTACAGCAATTCCTTCCCCGATCGTGAATTACCTAATCGGCGTTTTTTTGCTGTGGGCTTCATCGTCGATTAAGGAACAATGAAAAAGCTTTTGAGAAGAGGCCAAACTAAAAACGTTTTTGTAATATCTGAAGATACAGAAATTGACGTTTTATCCTACTTTGAGGTATATCCAAATAATTCCATCAGAGATTTATCTTGAGAAATAGCTGTTCCACTGTCTGGTATTCAACGAATTCTGAAGCAACATAAGATTTCTCCTTATAAGTTAAGACCAGTGCAACACACTAGAACTGGTGATTCTGAGAGAGACGATTGGGGTTTTGTCGGTGGTTTATGAATAAATGCAGACGAGATCCAAACTTCTATAGGAAATATTATATGTAGCGATGAGGCTAATTTTTCAAATCGTGGGATGTATAATAGAAAGAATTTCTATTATTGGAGTAGACATAATCCATTTCTAGTCAATCCCCACAATCCGCAAAGATGATTTAGTATTAATGTTTGGTCTATTTAGAGCCAGAATTATCGGTCCATTTTTCTACCACGGTTCTTTGAACGGACCCCGTTACATTAATTTATTAACAGGAGTGGTTGGAAGAGTTTTTCGATGATCTTGATCTGGAGGCTCGTCAGGTGATCTATTTTCAGCAGGATGGAGCACCAGTACATAATGTCAGTGGCGTCAAACGACTGCTGCGAGGCTGTTTTTTGGAATACAGAAGGATTGCGACAAATGGTCCTGTTAAGTGGCCCCCTTCGTTCACCAGACATGACACCTCTAGATTTTTATTTTTGGGGATTTCTGAAAAATGAGGTGTACAAAATGAAAACATAATAATGTAGATGAACTGGAAAATTATATTGAAACTATAATTAATAGAATGGATGGCCCGAACTGTGTTGAATGCCACACGCAGTGTCAATAGAAGGATCCAAATATGTGCTCAACAAGAAAGCGGTGTTTTTGAACATTTACTCAATATTCAATAGCGCTTTATCAAATCTGTTTGTTATAAATGTTTCCTATTAATACAACTGTCTTATTTTCACCTTTACGAAAAAAAGTCAAATGAACTTTTTGTTGTTGAGAATGTTATTACGAATGGAAATGTATGAAAAAATATAGGGTGTTCCATTGAAAAAACTATGGCATTTTATGAAATATTATGCTACAACGCGACTGTCAATGTTTTTGTTTGTTTTCAGCATCGAGAAGGCCACTAAAAATGCTACCAGTTTGCCCATTAACCGAAATCGTAGAATCATTAATAACGGAGTTGGCAATGGTGTAGACTTAATTTAGAACACCCTATATATATATATATATATATATATATATACATATAAATAAATAAATATATATATATATATATATATATTTATATATATATTTATATATATATATCTTTGGGTTTCTTGTTCTTGAGTTTTTTAGTGCTTATTGAACTATAGATAAAAGTATTTGTTTATCAAAAATTTTCCGTTTAATTCTTAGACATACACGTGTTTCGGTCTGGTTTGACCTTTTTCAATGTCTTCAACTTCTGTGCTATAAATTAATATACATATTACAGTTCCATTGCTTGAAAGAAGATAATAGATTCTTACCTATCTTATATATAATTATGTTTCTTTAATAAATTTTAATATTATATTTCAGGTTGAATTGACCGAACAGGTTAACAGGTTATCTCATTTATTTTTGATTTTGGTCTGTGTTCATGTCTTTTTCTTTTGTTTTTAAAATCAGGTCTTTGTTTCTTTGCTTGTCTGTAGTTGTGAGTGGTATGTGTTAGGTTCGATAGAGATGGCGTCACCGTTGTATATGATATTCTTGTAAACTTTAGCCAAATTGTTCGTGTCCGTTTTTGTCGTTTATCGCATTGTCATGTGTTTGGATATTTATCATCTCAAGGATTATTCTTTTTTTATAGTTCTTTTCTCTTTCCAGTATTTTGGTAGTTTTCGAAGTCAAATTCATGGTTTAATTCTTGTTCATGTTTTTTCAGCGCTGTTACATTTTTTTGGCTATTTGTGACCTTTTATTTCGTTTCAGAAATGTATTGGGTGGTTTGGCCTATATATGTTCCATCACAATTTTTTGCAGTCTATTTTGTATATGATGTTTGATGTTTTTTCTTTTTCAGGTTTTGATTTTAAGTTTTGTATATAGGAGTTTTAAGTTATTTTTGTTTTGGTGAGCCGTTGAAATGTTAAATTTTCTTAAATAATTGTCAAGGGTTTTCGGAGAAATTCTTTTTATATATGGTATCGGGATGTATTTATTATCCGCTTTATTTTTTGGTATGTTTTTTTGTGCTATTATATAATTTATGTGTCCTTTGTTTAAAAATGTTGTTAACAAGATTTCTGGGGTATGCGTTACGGAAAGAATTTTTTTAGCTTTAATTATGGTTTCAATTCGATATTTGGGGGTGTGGTTAAAAATTTAAAGCCCTATCTGCGATTCTTGTGATACGCTTTTCTTATTGTTGTAGTGCACATGCTGAATTATAAACTCAATTAGCGACCTGACAATGTTGGCTTGGTATACCATATTGTTTCTATTTTTAATTTTTCTCTTATCAATGTTAAATCAAGAAAATTTATTTTATTTTTTTCTTCTATTTCAATGGTAAATTTGAGTTTCGGGTGGTAATTATTAAATTTATTCAATGTGTCCGTAAATTGTGATTCTGGGATGGTTGTTAAACAGTCATCTACATATCTCTTGAAGAAGCTTGGTGTATGATTTAATTGTTTTAATATTTTTTCCTGTAAATCTTCCATTACTAATTCTGCCATAATAGAAGATAATGGGGCACCCATGCTGCAGCCATCTATTTGAGCATAATATTTGTTTTCAAATTGAAAATATGAAGTGGAGAAACATAGTTCTATTGCCTTTATGAATTCTGTTTTTGGGATGTTAGTATGGTGTTTTATTTTATTCCATTTTTCTTCTATAATATTTTTTGTTAGTGTTAATGGAATGTTACATAAAAGATTCATGGCAATTTAAAAAATTCATAGACCAGATCACATTAAAAACAGGTGAAAAATTAATATCTCTTGATGTAATAAGTTTATATACTAACATTCCATTAACACTAACAAAAAATATTATAGAAGAAAAATGGAATAAAATAAAACACCATACTAACAACCCAAAAACAGAACTCATAAAAGCAATAGAACAATGTTTTTCCAACTTCATATTTTCAATTTGAAAAACAAATATTATGCTTCAAGATAGATGGCTGCAGCATGGGTGCCCCATTATCCTCTATCTTATGGCAGAATTAGTAATGGAAGATTTTACAGGAAAAAAAAATATTAAAACAATTTAAATCATACACCAAGCTTCTTCAAGAGATATGTAGATGACTGTTTAAACAACCATCCCAGAATTCACAATTTACGGACACATTGATTGAATAAATTTAATAATTACCACCCGAAACTCAAATTTACTCATTGAAATAGAAGAAAAAAAATAATAAATTTTCTTGATTTAACATTGAATAAGAGAAAATTTAAAAATAGATAACAGATATGGTATATACCAAGCCAACATGGCCAGGTCGCTATTTGAGAGTTTATAATTCAGCCATGTGCACTTACAACATAAGAAAAGACGTAATCACAGGGAATCGCAGATAGGGCTTTAATTTTAACCAACACCATAATATCGAATTTGAAACCATAAATAAAGCTAAAAAAAATTCTTTCACGATAACGCATACCCCAGAAATCTTGTTAACAACATTTTTAAACAAAGGACACTATAAATTATATAATAGCACAAAAAAACATACCAAAAAAATAAAGCGGAATAATAAATACATCCGATACCATTTATAAAGAATTTATTCCGAAAACATTGACAATTATTTAGAAAATTTAACATTTCAACGGCTCACCAAAACAAAAATAACTTAAAACTCCTATATACAAAACTTAAATCAAAACACCTGAAAAAGAAAAAAAACATCAAACATCATATACAAATAGACTGCAAAAATTGTGATGGAACATATATAGGCCAAACCACCCAATACATTTCTGAACGAATAAAAGGTCACAAATACCAAAAAAATGTAACAGCGCTGAAAAAACATGAACAAGAATTAAACCATGAATTTGACTTCGAAAACTACCAAATACTGGAAAGAGAAAAGAAACTATAAAAAAAGAATAATCCTTGAGATGATAAATATCCAAACACATGACAATTGCGATAAAACGACAAAACGGACACGAACAATTTGGCTAAAGTTTACAAGAATATCATACAACGGTGACGCCATCTATCGAACCTAAACACATACCACTCACAACTACAGACAAAGCAAAGAAACAAAGACCTGATTTAAAAACAAAAGAAAAAGACATGAACACAGACCAAAATCAAAATAAATGAGATAACCTGTTAACCTGTTCGGTCCAATTCAACCTGAAATATAATATTAAAAATTTATTAAAGAACATAATTATATATAAGATAGGTAAGAATCTATTATCTTTTAAGCAATGGAACTGTAATATGTATATTAATTTATAGCACAAAGTTGAAGACATTGAAAAAAGGTCAAACCAGACCGAAACACGTTGTATGTCTAAGAATTAAACGGAAAATTTTTGATAACAAATACTTTTATCTATAGTTCAATAAGCACTAAAAACTCAAGAACAAGAAACCCAAAGATAGTATTATACAGTGCAAGAAAACACTAACTCTAATATATATATATATATATAATATATATATATATATATATATATATATATATATATATATATATATATATATATATATATATATATATATAATTATGATATATATATATATATATATATATATATATATATATATATATATATATATATATATATATCATATATATATATATCCCAGTACATATTGACATCTCCAGCGGCTCCCGTCAAGTCAAATGAACTGATATTTGGTACTTGGGCTTGATCTCGTTGCAGAACGAAAGTAAAATTTGAGTAAATTTCTGCAACCACCGCCATTTTTACGTCAATATTTTCCGTTTTTCTGTGGTTTTTGAAAATTTGCCAAACTCCTCAGCTTCTGCAGATCGAGTTAGATGGTTCAAACTTGGTACGTAGATTGAGTTAATGATGAGAAAGTGGGCAGTTTCAACCATTTTCCTCAGTCGCGCTTCCCCGCGCGAGACTATTCCGTTCAAATCTCGACCTGCTTCGGTATCAGCGAAATTTTTTTTACAGTAGAGGGTTGAAATTTGTTACATAGATTGAGTTCATGTTGAGGTAAGTTTCTTCGTTGGTTTCAACTTTTTCCCCAAGCACGATGCACGCAAATTTTTTTTTTTAATAAAATAAATTATTTTCAAACTTTTTATTCTGTTTGCTATTTAAGCGTGACTTTTCAAAATATAATTGAATTCGTTAGAATCGCATCTCTTCGCGCGAAAACTACGACTTTAGTGTTGGAGCTCTGCTGCTCACGAGTTTTTATATAATCACATTAAATTTTTGCGAATCTTGTTGGCCCAAGACCTCAGGTGGTCTTCACATGTAGCTTCTGTGGCTGAAAAACCGAATTTGCCATTCTATGCAATAAATAGAATTAAAAATTGTCTATCAACTGAGTCTACTATGGAAGTATATTATGAGCTTATATGCAAGCACATAAATTATCATGTTATGGGGAATTTCTGTTGATAGAAGAAGAGTCTTCTACACAAAAACGTATAATAAGAACAATTTTTAAACTAGGACCTCGAGAATCTTGCAAACGTGCATTTATTGTAAATAAAATATGAACTACACCTTATATATATATATATATATATATATATATATATATATATATATATATATATATATATATATATATATATATATATATATATATATATATATATATATATATATATATATATATATATATATATATATATATATATATATATATATATACATATATATAATATATATATATATTATATATATATATATATATATATATATATATATATATATATATATATATATATAATATATACACATATATATATATATATATATATAATATATATATATATATATATACACATATATATATATATATATATATATATATATATATATATATATACAGGGCTATTCAAATTCGAGTATATGCATGGGGATTTCGATAACGGTAAGAGATAGGAGGATGGTTAAATGGGGGCAAAGTAGCATATTTCAGAGATCAGTTATATGGATTTAAAAAGTCTGATCTAGCTCCTTCAGTTCTGGAGTTATATAGGAAAATTCGAAAATTTCGAAATCCTTTTTTTGCCTATATCTTTTTATTTAATGAATTGTTTTCAAAACAGTTGTCACTTTGCCATTGCCACTTTTTGTAGGCTATCCAAATATCTGAATAAAAATTATATACAGGGTATCGTATAAATTGGACCGCCCTCAACTTTTAATTTTCAAATACGGACCTGTATTTTTTATTGCATTTTTTTGAATGCCAAGAGTCATGTTTCATATTGTCGTAGTATTTTTCATCTGAATTACAGAGTGTTTTGGAAATATTGAACAATTACCCGTAAAATTTCAAGATTTTTTTAAAATTCCAGCTTATTAAATAAATATTATAGAATAAGTTATAAAATGCCTAGGATTTGGAAGATAATCAACATTATTCTACGAAAAATGTCTTCTTCAAGAATTCATCCACATTTCAGTTCACGCAACCCATGATCAATGTACGAAAATGCGAAATTCTTCCTAGTACGTTTATGTGCATATAATCAATGCCCAAACAAAATAATCTTCCAATGGCAATCTTCATACTCCAGACACCAACTTGGAAATATTTCATTGTTTCTCACTTTTCGAACTACCTATATTTGTTTCATATTGGCGTTCTATTTTTATATAAATCATAAAGTGTTTTGGGAATATTGAACTAATACTAATGATATCTCATCATTTTTCAATTCCATAACAACTCTAATTGAATAATATCAGAGAATGAGAGGCGAATCAGACAAATGGATTCCTTAAGAAAAATGAATTTCAGAATTTCCAGATTATCTAGTCTCACTACTTGTTCGGAATAACAATAGAATAAAATCAACATTCCCCAGAGACATTTTATTTCTTTATCATAATGTAGCATTGGTAGAATAATAATTATTGATCCCTATGTCGATTCACCTCAGTAGGTATGAGGAAGATCTGTTGTATGTATTCTGCTGAGAACTCACAAACATAATCTGTCACAAACATAATCTGTCACAAATATAACATTGTATTTGATCATATAGGTTTTCATATTTTATAACTTATCGCATAAGAACATGTTCAGTTATTATCTAGAATTTAAATAAGTCATTATAAGTAATCATAATCGAAATAAATGTTTGAATTGACGATCTTCTCGTTCCAGACATTTACAGAGTCGTTTTTTAAAGTTATTATTCTCTCTGAAAATACCTCTTCGGCGTAGTGATGCGAAGGCGTTCATGATTTTAATTCTTAAATCTTCTATATTTTCAATTTCTTTTTGATATATTCTATTTTTTAGTGTACCCCATAAAAAAAGTCAAGCGGTAAGATGAATGCTGCTACTATTTCTGTAGAAAACCTTAATCATATCTCTTTTCTGCTCTATGGGGAAACCCATTTTCAGTACTAACAGATTTTTCATTAAATACCAACGAAAATTTCCAAGAAACTGTCAAAACAATGACAAGTGAGGTGAACTAAATATTTATTTTCCAAAGCATACTATGAGAATTCAAATAGTTTAATCATAATCGTTGTATATAGCAACAGAATGCCCATGAATTTGCTGAAAAATGTAGATAGTTCGGAAAGTGAGTAACAATGAAATATTTCCAAATTGGTGTCTGTAATATGAAGATTGCCAGTCGAACATTTTTCTGTTTGGGCAATGATTATATGCACATAAACGTACTAGGAAGAATTTCGCATTTTCGTACACTGATCATGGGTTGTGTGAACTGAAATGTGGATGAATTCTTAAAGAAGACATTTTTCGTAGAATAATGTTGATTATCTTCCAAATCCTAGGCATTTTATACCTTATTCTATGATATTTATTTAATTAGAGCTGGAATTTTAAAAAATGTTGAAATTTTACTATTTAATATTTCCAGAACACTATGTAATTCAGATGAAAATGCTACGTCAATATAAAACATGACTCTTGGCATTCAAAAAAATGCAATAAAAAATACAGGTCCGTATTTGAAAATTGAAAGTTGAGGGTGGCCCAATTTATACGACACCCTGTATATAATTTCTATTCAGATATTTAGATAGCCTACAAAAAGTGGCAATGGCAAAGTGACAATTGTTTTGCAAACAATTCATTAAATAAAAAGATATAGGCAAAAAAAGGATTTCGAAATTTTCGAATTTTCCTATATAACTCCAGAACTAAAGGAGTTAGATCAAATTTTTTTTATCCATATAACTGACCTCTAAAATATGCTACTTTGCCCCAATTTAACCATCACTCTATCTCTTACCGTTATCGAAATCCCCATGCATATACTCGAATTTGAATAGCCCTGTATATATATATATATATATATAATATATATATATATATATATATATATATATATACAGAAAGAGTTCCGCGTCGGAAGTATTTGAAAAACTTGGTTCTCGGGATGAACCGCGTAAAAGATTTGAAAAATCTCCAAAAAAAAGAGATTTTTCAAATCTTTTACGCGGTTCATCCCGAGAACCAAGTTTTTCATATTATATATATATAATATATATATATATATATATATATATATAATATATATATATATATATAATATATATATATATATATATATATATATATATATTATATATATATATATATATATATATATATATATATATATATATATATATATATATATATATATATATATATATATATATATATATATATATATATATATATATATATATATATTATATATATATATATATATATATATATATATATACATATATATACAGGGTGTCCCACCAGGAACTGCATCGATGGATATATAGAAAACTAAACATAGGAAATATCTGAAAATCTGGCTGTGTACTAATGTCGATGGGGGACATCCGGCTAAAATATTTTCTTGGTCATGGCACTTCCGGCTATACCGGAAGTAGGTATCAGCTTGCTTATTTCAAATGGGATACCCTGTATATTATTACATTTTTGGATTCTTCACAAGATTCTAGATACATTTTATATATAATATCCTATACCTATCTTCAACTGTTTCGGAAATATTTGAGTTTATTTGTCAAAAATTACGTATGCAGATCGAGTAATAATCATATTTTTCTTCAAAAAAAACGGTATTACTGCCCAATAAAGATGAATTTCCTAATAGAGGTGGTTCTGTTTTAGCGTAAGATGAATAGTATTTTGACATTTAATATACAGGGTGCTCAGGAAAGTATTACAAAAATAGATGTTGAAAAACTACAAAAAGTCCATTTTTTCAAATGAATACCTACAACTTTTATTATTTTATTCGATTCAGTATCAAAAATAAGGGCTACTTTGTATAAGGTCGCCTATTCCTAAATCTTATAGTTTTCGAAATATTTGCAAATTAATGGTTTTTGGTTGAAAAAAAATGATTTCCTGAAATTTTGTAATAGTAGGCGTGTGATGCCATATTTGTTCTCGGCCAGGTTAACATGGAAACAAATTCGAAAGAGATGTCATTATTCAAAAAATTATTATATATAGTAACACAATCATGCCAAGTCGTTTGAATTATACAAACGAAGATTACCTGAATTTGTTTATTATTTATGGAGAGTGTAATAAAGTGATAACAAGAACATGTGATATTTTCGCTGCTCGGTATCCGCAAAAAACCAAGCCATCACCAAATAGGTATGGTTTAATTTTCTGCGTATTGCTTTTGACAGATCCAACATTTATAAAATAATTCAAACGACTTGGCATGATTGTGTTACTATATATAATAATTTTTCGAATAATGACATCTCTTTGGAATTTGTTTCCATGGCAACCTGGCCGAGAACAAATATGGCATCACACGCCTATTATTACAAAATTTCAGGAAATCATTTTTTTTAACCAAAAACCATTAATTTGCAAATATTTCGAAAACTATGAGATTTAAGAAAAGGCGAACTTATACAAAGTAGCCCTTATTTTTGATACTGAATCGAATAAAATAATAAAAAATGTAGGTATTTATTTGAAAAAATGGACTTTTTGTAGTTTTTCAACATCCACTTTTGTAATACTTTCCTGAGCACCCTGTATATTAAATGTCAAAATACTATTCATCTTACACTAAAACAGAACCACCTCTATCAGGAAATTTATCTTTATTGGGCAGTAATACCGTTTTTCTTGAAGAAAAATATGATTATTACTCGATCTGCATACGTAATTTTTGACAAATAAATTCAAATATTTCCGAAACAGTTGAAGATAGGTATAGAACATTATATATAAAATGTATCTAGAATTTGGTGAAGAATCCAAAAATGTAATAATATACAGAGTGTCCTATTTGAAATAAGCAAGCTGATACCTACTTCCGGTATAACCGGAAGTGCCATCACCTTGAAAATATTTTAGCCGGATGTCTCCCATCGACATTAGTACACAGCCAAATTTTCAGATATTTCCTATGTTTAGTTTTCTATATATCCATCGATGCATTTCCTGGTGGGACACCCTATATATATATATATATATATATATATATATATATATATATATATATATATATATATATATATATATATATATATATTGTTTTGTAAAATTGGGTAGTTTCCATTGTTATGACACAAGAAATGTTGAAATTCCTTCTATCTATACATGGTTCGGCCAGTGAAGACTCACCACCTTATCAAGGCATTAAACTGTTCAATCATCTAACTTACTCGTTGAAATACCTTGGTCATGCCAGGTGTAAGAAAGTCGGTGCTCCTGACAAAATGTTACTATAGTATAAGGGAGTACCTGACCGATAACCATAATAACCTATGAATGACGTTTCCAAAACAATCATGTAATTATCTAAATGCATATAATAAAAATTATTATTATTATTGATATTAAAAGCCTTGTTAAAAGCAATTGATATAAAAATTTTAAAATAATTCATTTCATTGAAAACAAAAAGTCGAGAAGTGCATCGCGTAGTGAACCAAGCTGTAGCTGTAGCAACCCATAATGAAAATAAAAACATAATTTTTTTTATTTAAAAAAAAATTGCGATGTGTATCGAGTATTGAAACCGATCATATTGCAATATGAACTCAATCCACATACCAAATTTCAACCCTCTTACTCAATCTGCAGAAGCTGTAGAGCTGTACAAATTTTCTAAAATCCCGAAAAAACAAGAAATATCTACGTAAAGATGGCAGCGGTTAGAAAAATTTAAATAAAGTTTGATAGTTTCGTTCTGCCTTGAAAACAATCCCAGAAACCATTGGTTTGATGAGGGCCGCTGGAGATGCCATGTACCGGGGGAAAAACTATAATATTATATATATATATATATATATATATATATATATATAAATATATATATATATATAAATATATATATATATACATATATATATATATATATATATATATATATATATATATATATATAATATATATATATATATATATATATATTCATGGTGGCTGTGCGATATTTATAAAAGAACGATATTTTCAGAGTTCTACAGTTCTAAACCTTGAACATTTTTGCGATGAAGGATATGTGGAGATCTGTGGAATCACGTTGAAATTTTGTAACAGTAAAATTAGTATATTTTCGGTTTACAGACCTTGTACTGGCGACTTTGATCATTTCATGGAATGTATGTCTTCTGCTATCTCTGGGGTAGCAACTGGGACCGGATTTATGATAATCAGCGGTGATCTTAATATAGATATGAGGACCTCATCTTTGAACAAAAAACTTTTGTGTTATCTACTTGAAGGATTTCAACTTAATGTAACCACTTCAGGATATACCCGAATTTTCACTGATAAAAATGGTAAAATTAGTAGATCAGCTATTGATTATATGATAACTATTTTACCTAGTGATATGTGTACTAGTAGAAATTTGATGCGTGTTTATCCGATCATTTTTCTATTTTCTTGAATATAAGTGCTGTCTCAACTGATGATGATAATAATCAATTTCCAGTTGAGATTAAGCAGTCGAGACGATTAACCGAAATCAATCTGCAACAGTTTGGACGTAATATAACAAACATGGGTGACTGGAATTTTGTACAACCAGAACTTGATGTGGATGTTGCATCTGAAAGGTTTGTTCGATCTTTGCAATTATGTCTAGACAATGCTTGTCCCTTACAACTAAATACTAGGAAATTCAATTTCACTTCCAAATCATGGATAACCAAAGAAATCAAAGAAGAGGGAAAATGTCTCAAAAACCTACACTGGTTGGTGCTCCAAACAGGTAATCCGAATTTATTGACTAGGTACAAACGTGAAATGAAGATTCACAAAGCAAATGTAAAAAGGAGGAAGCAGGACTATTTTGGCAACCAAATTGAACAATCTATCAACAAACCTAAAAATTTGGGAAATAGTTAATGCACGACTTGGCCGAAAGACGTAAAGAAACAATTATTTTGAACTCAAACGGCAGTCTGATAAAAAATGATATAGAGCTGGCCGAAATCTTTGCCAAGCATTTCTCAGTATCAGGTAAGATACTCATTGACAAGCAATATGGGTCTAACATGTATTTACCGCCAACGACGAGTGAAAGTCAACGTGATTCCATTTACATTCAGCCTGTAAATGCTGAAAGATTAAAAAAATCAATTGACAGCATGAGATCAAATCCGACCTTTGGCTGCGATGGCATGAGTACTAATATCATAAAAAAAGTGTCCCAAGAACTATTGGAACCGCTATGCAATCTTGTGAATCTATCTCTGGTGCAGGGAAAATTTCCAGATATCTTTAAGCCAGCTATTGTCGTTCCTATATACAAGAAAGGGGACAAAACACTTGCTGAAAACTATAGGCAAATATCAATTTTAGGAGCCCTCTCTAAAATATTAGAGAGGGTAATGTATGAACAGATCATCGCTTTTACTGAAAAGTATTCAATAATTACAGAGTCGCAGCATGGTTTTCGTAAGGGAAGGTCTACGGAATCAGCTTCCAATGATTTGTTCGATTTTGTTTATAGAGAAGTCGACAAAGGCATGTACGTTGTGTGTGTCTTTTTTGATTTGTCAATGGCATTTGACATTATGGATAAGAATTTCGCACTCAGAAAATATGAGAAGTTAGGATTGAGGGGAGTCTGCATGCAATGGTTGGAATCCTATCTCAGCAACAGAAGGTTTATGGTGAGGGTTGGGAGCGATTTCTCCAAAAATCATGATAGGGATCTTGGTGTTCCTCAGGGCTCTGTTCTGGGACCTCTTCTCTTCAGTCTCTTCATAAATGACCTCCCCAGTTTTCTCTCATGTGATAAAACTGTAATGTATGCAGACGATACCGCAGTGGTGGTCTCGGGAAGGAGTGGTGAGGAGCTTCACCAGAAAATTCTGGATGTATGTGAAAGAATGAAAAGTTGGTGTCAGCGAAATAAACTGGTTCTTAATGTGAATAAAACTCAGTTCATCAATTTTCATAATGCTAAACGGCTGTCCCCACTAGAAGATATCCATACTAGTGAAAATGTTAGGTACTTGGGTATGAGTGCGGATGCTAACTTGAGGTGGACAACACAGGTTGATGAGGTGTGTATGAAGTTAAATAAAGGTTATTTTGCCATCCTTCAACTGCGAAGTACTTTGAGTGAGTCCCAACTACTCAGTGTGTACTTTTCTTTAATCTATAGCCATCTTACCTACAATATACTAATTTGGGGTGCCTCGGTTGAGTGGAAGCGAGCTTTTGTATTGCAGAAAAGAATCATCAGGCTCATATTTAGATTGAGGCCTCGTCAATCGTGTAGAGAACATTTCATCCGATGTAGGCTGCTCACATTGCCTCCAGTATTTGTCCTGAAATCTGCTCTCCATGCGAAAGTTAATTGTGTACAACATCAAAGGCTGGGAGATGGACATAACTACGGAACTCGTCATGCTAGCCTATTCTCAGTGCCGAAACATACAACTTCAATGTTTGAGAAGTCTCCATCGTATATGGCTGTGACTGTATTTAATAAACTCCCAAAATACATCAGGAATATCAGAACAAATAAAAAATTTCATAGTACTCTAAACCACCTGCTTCTCAAAAAAGCGCTATATAGTCTGGAAGAACTGAGGGAGTTGTCAGAATAGTATTCTACCTCAATTTATCAGGAAAATACCAATGTGACTTATTTGAAATTGTGTTGTTGTATTTATACCTTTTTTTGTTATTTATTTTAATTATCTCGTTTTGTCTTTAGACTATTTACTCAGACTTATGAATGTTTATTATGCGTGTATATGCGCGTATGACTTTTTGATTATTATATTTACTTATATATGTGTATGTGTATATACGTATGAATTGTTTGTATTGAAGTGTAAAATATTATTACAATTGACGTGTACACGCTGTATAGCCTAACGTACTAATAAAGTTTATCATTTATCATTTATCATTTATATATATATATATATATATATATATATATATATATATATATATATATATATATATATATATATATATATATATATATATACAGGCTGTCCCGAAATTAGATGTCAATATTTCAACCATAATAAACAGCTAATTTTTCTTCACCAAGCAACTCAAAAACCGTCATTTGTTTCCAGGTCTACTGATTATTTTCTCCTCGATTTGCACATTGAAAAACAAAAAATCAATTCGTAAAAAAATATTCCAATGCATTTTTCTCGAAAATGCTGCTTCCTAGCGAAGTATAAGAGTAGTACCTCATTTGTACAAAAAGCTTCATATTTTCAAATTTGAAAGTCAAAATTACGAAAAATTAACCTCCAAAAAATTTGGGTCAAATTTTTTGCCAATACCACTCTGCACTACCCACTCCTGAAAATATTGCAATACTAACTTTTAGTACATCAACTAGATCGTAAAAAGTTTCGTAACTGCACCAAATTATATCCAATTACCTTTACAGGTTTCGAAAATATTTACAAAAAAACACCATCAGGTATTCACCTTTTACACTCTGTATCTTAAAAACGAAGAAGTTGAGACCCTACTTTATATAAAGTAGAATATGCGTTTGAAATATTGACGTCTAACCAGGAGGGAAAATACGACTAAAAAGTGGATCTAAAATCAATTTCTATAAAGCACCAGTAATAGAATGAGAAACAATGTTTAACTTTCACAGGAATAGAAAAGATTTAATCACTGCAAATGCGTACCTCGTTATGTTCAATATTTAATTAATTCAACCGGTATACGTCATAGTTGATCATAAATCTGTTTGTTTGATACTGAATTACATAACAAATTTTACTCTTTGTTATTCATCATGTTCTATATTCGTGAGCAGACACTCATGATTATTCATCAATTATTATTTATCAGTGTCATAACGTAAAACAAGTCTAATATAGGTATATAAATCTTGAATGCAAGTGCTAGTTCAAAAATGGATATAATAACTTGTATACGTGTTGATACCAACGCGTAATTTCATCGTATTAGAATCTGTATTACTCATGTAGAGTAAGTTCTTGAACAAAATTATCAATAATATATTTATAATAGGTACATTTATTACCTACTCGTTATAAATTTTGAATAAAATTTGGAAGCCCGATTAACAACAGAAGAACATCGGGCGGTGTTGTTGAGTTGTATAAGAATTTTACGGTGTAATGGCTTATTGGAAATTTGTAGGCTGGCCCTGTTATGTGTGCGAAGTGTGCGGCGCCAAGACAATAGGAGCGCCACAACAACATATTCTAAAAAATTAAATAATGATGAGGTGAAAATTACCTGCGCTCAACAGTGAGCCAAAAAAGATTGATTAAGTTAGCAACAATATCCATAGAGGAGGCAATATAGACATAGACGAAACTATTAAGGATTTCGCAAACAGAAAAGCGAGAAGAGTGGAAATAATATAATATAAGAATGTTTATATTCTTACACATTTTAGATTCTTGTTTTTATTTTTAAACATAGCATACGTAACAGCTAAATCAGTATCATTTAAAAAAGTCAGCTATTTTGTGTTTAATATCTAATTATACAATCAGATATAACATCATAAATAAAGTATGTAAAAATTTAATTCGTGTTTTATTTTTCGCAGTAATTGGCAAGCGGAAGCGAACTGGTTTTACCTATTCAGGAAAATATTATCTAAGTATATAACATTTATTTGGGCCAAAATTAACAAATAATAGAAAAAAATTATTTGAAACATAAAGATTCGTGAAAAAAGAGGCCCTTCATAGGTTTCGTACACGCGCGCTGTGGGGGGTCAGCGCGGCCCTGTTTGTAAGATATAATTAAGAAACTTCAACACACCTAACCTAACGAAATTAACAAAAAACGCATAGGCGTCACCAAAAATATATCTTTCCCTTAACACACGCCTTGTGGAGCATATGTAGAGTAATGATCTGTGAAGCAGGCGTGCTATAGGTTCGAATCCTCTGTTAGGTATGGATATTTGAGTAGGTCTATGAGTTTCAGTAGTTCAATCAATTGAAATAGTTGGGTTATGTAAATTGTTTACAAGCTCATTCGAAACCGGTGCTAAGCAGTAGGTCCCTAGTGAGTTAAAAAAATGTATCTTCTCCTCATTTCTTTCCCTTTCCTATACAATCATCGTAACTCCTTAAGTCGCTTTGGAGGGATTGTTATGTGAGAAAAACCTTAAAATCAACGAGAAAACATGAATCCTTTACATTAAAATGGAGTTGGTACCGGAAATTTGTAGAAATCACCATAAGACACATTCCTAACATCAACCCAATCCACACACGAAATATTAACCAACTGATTCAATCTAGAGGAGCTATAAAGTGAAGCAGAATCTCGAAAAAAATGAAAAATCATAGAATCTCTACATTAAACTGCTGGTGATTGAAGAAAATAGTTGAAACCTCCAGAGGATACATTCGAAGCATCAACTCAATTCACGCAGCAAAGCTCAACCGAGAGCGAGAAATCTCAAATACCACGAAAACACAAGAAAACTCCCTATAAAAATAGAGGTGATCAGAGAAACGAGTTTATTCCACCAAAAGGCTCTTCTCTAATTTCAAATTAATCTACAAATTTTGAACTCAAAATGGAGAGGGTTTTTGGGAATAAAAACCCTTTGGAGAATATGTTCTTCATAATGAATTTTCTCATATTTCTATACCGCTCATGAACCATTTTCAGACTGCGGCTTACATCGAGAAGTAACATCAATTTGGATATTTCAAATGAGATATATTGTATATTATTGCATTTCGCTATAAGTTTATTATACCTTACCCACAAAAAGTAATTTGGCAGTGAAAACCGAAGATTTTTTAAAATTTATTTGATTCGAGATTTGATAAGGGCAGAGGACGATGTTTTATAATTGTCCCTTATTAACATAAAAAGAATGACAAATACCTATAGTAAAAAATGAAAAACTAAGTTATAAGGAGATACCAAAAAAACAACAAACTAAGCTCTACTGAAATGACAAATGAATGTAATATATATTTTTAAACTGGTTCACAATCACTGGATCGATTGCAACTTGATGAAGACTGTTCCATATATCAAAAATTCTGTTACTAAGGAAGTGCTGCCTAGTTCGGATATGGTTAGTTTCTTTCTTTAGCTTCAGAGGATGGCCACGCAGTCGGTTATCGAGGTTGGGTGTGAACATCGAAGGTAGGTCACCATAGTGTTAGATTGTATGATCCTAAAGGATATTATCAGGTCCCCCCGCAGGCGATGTTCTTGAAATGTGGTCAGATTTTCCCTTGCCATCCGTTCTCCATAGGAGGGCTTTCGTACGAACAAATGAGAATCTGGTAGCATGTCGTTGAATTTTTTCAAGCATATCTTGCTTGCGAACTAGATCTCGATACCATACGCGACCGGCATATTCCAAGATAGGTCGAATAAAAGTTTTCAAGAGCTTATAATGAGTGTCAGATGACGATTTCGAGAACACTTTTTGTATAAGTAATAACTTCGTATTTGCCAGTTTGTATACAGCAGTCATTATGGAAAGAGACACATATCTTTCTATGTAATTATTGATTATTTGATCATCATGAAGATTATAAGGACTATGGATTTATTTGATATTTATAAGATCACGAAAGATTAAGGAATAGAAAAAGTTATTACAATCCATTTTCTTGCAGTAATAAAATTCAATTGATGCATGTCAACCAAATTAAATTCTTATTATTCTTTTTATTGTTCTCCAAGTCAATTGTGATTTTATTGACAGAATGTACAGACGTTCATTTCAGAGCATAATACAGTATCCTAAGGGCGTTTGCCCACAGGACGGTAACGGCACGATTTGCCGCGCGCGATAAATCGTACGCGATATCGCAACGACCAAAATTCACAAATTTGTCGTACAATGAATGCAGCGGTCGCCCACTGGTTAAATAATGCCGCGACAGTTTTGAATATCGTCGCGGCAGGACGTTACCGCACAAACTCGGTAAGCGATTTGGCGGTCAAGGAATGCGCGAATTCGTGTAGCTTGACTTTTGAACGCCAAATTTGTGAATTTGAGTCGTTGCGATATCGCGTACGATTTATTGCGCGCGGCAAATCGTACGCGATATCGCAACGACTCAAATTCACAAATTTGACGTTCAAAAGTCAAGCTACACGAATTTGCGCGTTTCTTGACCGCCAAATCGCGGGTTTGTGCGGTAACATCTTGCCGCGACGATATTCAAAACCGTCGCGGCATTATTTAACCAGTGGGCGACCGCTGCATTCATTCTATGAAATTTGTGAATTTTGGTCGTTGCGATATCGCGTACGATTTATCGCGCACGGCAAATCTTGCCGTTACCGTCCTGTGGGCAAACGCCCTAACTGTTACGTTCAGAAAGAAACTGTCATATGACTGGACATAAAAAAAATCTGAGAGAAGCAGAGCTCTGTTACTAAGATCGTATTTTCCTGTTACTTTACTTTAAAATTTTTTTTTTACATAAAAATTCTTAACCCCCTAAAGCAATTTGGACGAGTTCAAGAGCTTGAATTCCTGCAAAAAAGCATGAAAATATATGGGGTGGTAAGAAAAAGATTCAAAATCACGAAATAGAACCTCCTTAACATCAACCAATTTACCATACAAATTTTCAGTATGAAGAACAATCTATACTAATATTAAAAAGAGTTAAGATAATATCAGTTATTTTCGAAGCGATTTGAAATAAAATAAAATAATCACATATTAAAAACCTCAAATAGGTTATTCAAATATCTAATTCCTATCCTCCAAATTCACCCATTCACATTCTGTACTTGATTTGAATGATCAAAATTCCTAATCTATGTGAATGTAATTATTTGGTAAATTAGATCAAAGTTTCAATGCGTAGGAGTAATAGTAATGCGTAAATGAAAGTAAAACGAATTTTCTGAAGAGTTGGTTTGAGTTCAATCAAAGTTAGCTACGATCAACACCTGCTTTGTTTGGGTAATATATTTTTGAGCAACTATTCCAAACTGCTAGCGGATGGAATTCCCAAAACAAGTAGGTACTTTGAAAGGACTTTTAGTCCATAATACTAAATATTTACGTATGGTCTCAGCATTACGATTATCGACCTAGTATGCTATTTCCATTCAAACTTCTAAAATCGTAGCAGAGACTAAGGAACGCCAAATCCTTTTTAAAGTTTATAATATGGCAATAAACCCCTACATAGAGTATACCAGAGTAATTTCAGTTCGAAATTACAATTTTTACCAAATTTTCGCAGCAGTTTCCAGCCGGAACTAAAGATACGCACGCCTGTGGCGCGTGTTGCCTGAACTATATTATTATACGGCCAAAGCGATGATGGATGAGTATAATTAGGGTACAACAATACATTGGAAAATAGAGAATGTTACAATTTCTAATTCATAATTGACGTCCTGCCCTTGCACATTGATCCATACAGGGTATAAAATTATTATTCTATATAAAAAAAATCTATAGAACAATGAATTATAAAAATCGACAAGTCACCCCGACTCAAAATTGTCATACAGCTGTTTCGACCTTATTACATCTCATCGGTGCAGCTTATTTGACTCGGAGTGAATTAACAAATTTCTAATTTTTCCCCAATGCAAATCACTGTCGGGGCTAATATCTGGATATCAATTCAGAGCGCCTTCCGCCAACGATATTGAAAACCAACAATTTACCGCTAAGATCGATAACGCAGAATCCCGTCGGGAGAATACATAACTCTTTGACATGAAATGTCTTCTCTGCAAATTTGGCGTATATGGTTCCAAAGCACGCTAACTTAACGTTTTTAAAAACTCACGAGAGTGCGCTCCATAAATACTTCTCGCGATATTCGCTATATTCAAATTCAAATAATGAAAAATATACAAGTTGGCCATGGTCAATTTAATATACTACATCAAAGGAACAAGAAAAATTCTTCAATAATTTCAAAAATTATCAAACAACTTTCCGAGGGAGTCGATAATCTGTATTCCCCGACGAGAATTCTACATTCACAATCCAACAGAGTAGACATTTTATGTCAGGAAGTTATGTATTCTCCCTACAGGATTCTGCATTTTCGATCTAAGCGGTGAATTGTTAGTTTCCAATATTCTTGTTGGAGGGCGCTCTGGGTTGTTATCCAAATAGTAGCTCAGAGCGTGATTTGTATTGGGGAAAAATTAAAAATTTGTTAATTCTTTTTGACTAGTCAAATAAGCTGCACCGATGAGGTCTAATAAGATCGAAACAGCTGTATGCCGATTTTGAGACTTGACGATTTCTATAATTCACTGTTGGATTGAGATATTTGAATTCTCGTCGGAGAATACATAAAACCAGCTCCCTAGGAAAGTTGATAATTTTTTTAATTATTGAACAATTTTCCTTGTTCACTTTATGTAGGTAGTATATTAAATTGACCATGTTCAACTCGTATATTTTTCATGATTTCATTATAAAATTATTTTCTAGATATAGATTCAATATGAACCTAATATTACTGATTCAATAATTTTAACAATTATCTATTTGTGACCAATTATTGATTTGAATGAAAATTCTTCACTTCAAATCTTTGAGAGCAATCAAGCATAAGAAAAATACAATAGCACAATATGAATTAACCAAATAATCGTTTTATTAACGGCCTAAAACTTCTAGAAAATGTTACCAACCGATGGAGCAACTAAAAGTTTCTGCATAACTAGTACTAGTTTCTCCATATTCAAAAATAATAGTGGCCTAACCCTAAGTCGGTTAGGCTACTTCTACTCTCATGGCCTGAGTTGAGAATCATGTCAACGATGAAACTGATATATTGATTATTTTCCTCTGTCAATGGTAAGAGGCAAAATAGCCATACCTCCTCAGATTTTTTTCCTTTATTGATTTAGCATTTTGAAGAGACAGTTTCCTGTATTCTCAACATAACAATTTCATATTTATCTTTGAAAAATTTGTAATCCTAATGGAATATGACTATATAATTTTTATTTTAACATTGTAATTTGTACTTATGGATAAACTGGAAGAATCGATTAAAAATTGTTTCTCTACAAGAATTCAACCTTACAATGTTTGTAGAAGTAATTTGACAAACAATGAAATTATTCTCTGACGTATTATCTTTGTTGACAAACGTTGCTAGTGAGTAACGAAATTTCAACTTTTCAATCATTTTTTCAAGTAGGTAGGTATAAATAGATTAGAAGAATCAATTTCAGATGAAAATTGAATAAGTACACACGCATATATATACATATATATATATATATATAAATATATATATATATATATATATATATATATATATATATATATATATATATATATATATATATATAAATCTAATATATGAAATTCTCGTGTCACGGTGTTAGAAGTTAAACTCCTCCAAAATGGCTCAACCGATTCTCATGAAATTTTGTGCGCATATCGGGTAGGTCTGAGAATCGGCTAACATCTATTTTTCATCCACCTCAATGTTAAGGGTTTAACTTAATTTAATTTTTTCATTTTTCAGGCAACATTTTCTGTTCTATTTTTTTTTATGATACAGTATTCAAAACTACATAAAACCCCTGATTTCACCCCTCTACAATCAACTCCTATTTTTATTTGTTAATTATAAACTTCAATTTTTTTGACAAGATTTTTATTTTTATTTTGTCATGACTTAAAATAAAAAATTCAAATTACTCTCAATTTTTTACCCTTTTACGATCAACCCCTATTTTTCCATCGCAATTTTCATTTTATTAAAATTTATCCACAGATCCGCAATAGGGTTGCAAGATGGCAATCAAAAATATTAATAGTCGGTCTGAGAATAGGTTGTAATATATTTTTCATACCCCTAAGTGATTAGGGTGGTCCACCCCAAACATTATATAAATTTATTAGACAAAATTTTTTTTTAATTTTTTTATGATGTTGCATTAAAAAATACAAACAACCTTAAATTTATTTTCACCCTTCTATCAACAACCCATATTTTTTAATAGCCACTTTAATAATTTAAACAACGTTTGCCGGGTAAGATAGATTGATAGATAGATATAATGATAGATAGATAGTTATATCGGCAGATAGATGAATAGATAGAAAGATAGATAGATAAATATAATTTATATGGCAGAACAACGTTTGCCGGGTCAGCTAATATATATATATATATATATATATATATATATATATATATATATATATATATATATATATATATATATATATATATATATATATGTATATATATACATATATATATATATATATATATATATATATATATATATATATATATATATATATATATATATATATATATATATATATAGATATATATATACATATATATATATATATATATATATATATATATATATATATATATATATATATTTTTGATAATTATTAGCAATATCAGGCTTGGTGAATCTCAAAAAACCCGATTTTATTAAAAAGTTGACGTTTCGCCACGACATTTCGTGACTTTTTCAAAACTTTTTTTTATAGATATATAAATGCGTTTTCATTTATATATCTATAAGAAACAGATTGGTATTTTTTTATATATATGAAACGATTGTTTTTTATGTGTCAGTTTGTATCATACTACTTCATAAATTTTTATGAACTCATAATATTGGTGACTGTAAGTGTTAAGAATAATATCATGAAGATCAAAAATTTAATTCATGAAATTGAAAAATTTTAAAACTTCCTATAGAAGTTTTTATCAATTATTTTTTCAAAAAAGTTTTGAAAAAGCCACGAATGTCATGGCGAAACGTTAACTTTTTAATCAAATCGGGTTTTTTGAGATTCACCAAGCCTGTTATTGCTAATAATCATCAAAAAGTTAAAAATAGTTCACAGGCAACAACAAAAAAATATATATATATTTATATATATATATATATATATATATATATATATATATATATATATATATATATATATATATATATATATATATATATATATATATATATATATATATATATATATATATATATATATATATATATATATATATATATATATATTATCGGAATGAAACCCAGACATATTAAGAAGATAAATTATAGTAAGTTAAAAATAACCAAATAAATACTTACTCGAGCAATATTTACTCTATTCTATATCATTTTCTTTTGACACTACATGAATTAAAATTAAACTTATGCACGTGTATATGATGTAAATTAAGCTAGATCGTTTATAATCCATAGAAATAGCATAAACAAATCCAAATATATATATATATATATATAAAATATTTTTCAACATTTTTAACTTTCAAATATGTTGAAAATAATAAAAAATTTGAGAACTATTAGTTGTATCTTCATTGAAATCTTATTATAATTATCTCACATGAAAACTATCAAATAATAAAATTGTAACAAATAATGTACCTATAATAGGTACATAGTATAGATCGAAAACAATTCCAGTTTATCTCTATCCAACGTGCTAACGTAAGAAGAACTATAATAACTAATAAAACTCATCAAGTTATTATCAAAATAATCTTACTTCTTTGTACATGTTTTTCCTTTCAATTTTTTAATCTTCTCATATAGATTTCTCCACAGCATTTCTTCGGGTGGTAGATCCATCTTGCTAAAATATGAGCTCACTAAAACTTTATCACAACACCGATAACAACGAACAATTCAACCGAAACGCGGTGTGATAGGTACTACTACTACTTAATAGTAAACTCGTAGAGGCGGTAAGAATAAGATAACATCGAGATCGGGAAATACAATCTGGGAAGTCCAGTCTGGGAATTACCATGTCTTGCCAGTCGAGCAACTTTAGCTCATTGTATATTTTTTATATTCTCATAGTTTTATTTTACGATTTTTCTTTCGACTAATCGTGCATACTGAAAGGTCATGAGGTTTTAAATACTCAAATAAATAATTAGGATGCAAACGATTTTATATTTATTTAGCTTCAGGGAATAGGTTAATGCAGAGGTTCCCAAACTGTGAGTTGTGGTTTTCCGGGTGCATAATTACATTGTTTAGTGCGGTACAGAAAAGCTCGCCGCTGTACCATGGTAAACAATCCAACTATATTGACGCTGTTTAAATGATGACATTAGAGAGATATCGGTAAAACGAATAGCGCCTGTGAACGTTATTAACGTCCAGCGGTATTGGTTTTACGTCAAGCGGTATTTTAGTTTTATTTAACAGTTATCGGCAGCGATGTTTTACCGTGCCCTAATTCACAGAACCCGCGCTATTCGAAAATGTGACTTAACCTTTTAAACTAGATTTATGCTTTGTGTCTTTTGTTCGTCTTGTAAGTTTTTATGTTTTTAATTGAATGTGTGCGTTTAGTTTTGACATATCCGGGGTTTTTTGAATTATTATTGTTCCAATAAAAGACGAAAATTATATTTGTTATATAGATTCATTTTATATTCAGGCCTTTTTCCTAACTACCACTAGAATCTCCGCAATGGATGAAGATCGTGAAGTGATAATTATTGGTGGTGGAAATGATCAAGACATTGAAGCCGCTATTTTGATGAACATTATAAGGGATAAACAAGATGTTGATGCCCAACAGCGTTTTTCTTTAGACGAAGTTCCAGATGAAGACTGTAAATTTTTGTTTAGGTTTGAGAAATAATATTTACAGATTGTATCACGCTCTACAGATCCCAGTGTTTGTATTTTATTAATTTACCATTACTTAAAAATCAAATGAAGGAATTAAAAAAGTCGTACGTTTATATTGGTAGTAAGTACAAAAAAACAACAAAGATACATAACCTAAAAACGCTGCGCATGCCCGGCATGTTAATTTGTTAGGCGCTATTTCAAATACCGTCTGTCGTTATGCTCCGTAAATTAGGGCTGGCGGTAACGTTATTTAGGGACGTTGCGTTAAGAATCGAATCGCGCATAGGTTAAATGTCAAAATACGTATGCTCTAATACTACCTGACGCTATTTGGGTTACCGATATCTCTCTATTCTTTACTACACTACAGCAAAGGACGACTCTGCCCAATAGTATGCATTGCAAATGTAAGAACGCCGTAAGAAAATACTCGTATGTTACTAAAGCTGGATTTATAGTTTGACGGACTGTAAACGTAGACGCACTGAATACGTAACAAACGGAACATAAAAATTTTACAGTTTATAATTCGACGGAACGGAATTTTTGCGTATGGGTAGAGGTTAAGGTGATGAGTGACATTCAACATAACTTACAAATTATATTAATCGCAAATAGCCTGTGTTGGTTTGAATTTGTATTATAATATTCTAATTATTCATCTATTGTGAATAATTAACAAAACAAGATTAAAAAAACAAAGAACTTCACTAAACTGATGGCGGGACAAGTGACATCTGAGAGTGAGGCTGACATCACAAAGAATTCTCTCTTTTGATTGGCCGGAGGTAAGAAACGCACTGTAAAAAGATGAATATTGGTCAATTCTTCCGTTCCAGTCCATTTCACTTACGTTACGTCATGCGTTTACGTTCATTTATAAACAAGAGTACATAAATTCTATAGTTGATATTATTGTGTTGCATCTACGCTTACAGTCCGTCAAACTATAAATTCAGCTAAAGGTACAGCAGGTAGTATATAGTATTAAATTTTAATATTAACAGAACAGTAAGATTAGTTTTTTATATTTCAATTAGGAAGTACGTGAATACTTGTATTTTTATATGACTAGGGCAGTTAATATGGTACTAAATATTAAAAGAAAACTAAGAAGAGATAATTCATATTTAAATTAGGAATACGTCACGAAGTAAATTTGAAGAGATAATTATCCGATTTTGAACACCTTTATTAATACATTGAACAATAGCAAAATTCCTAATTTGTTTATTATTTTCCCAAATTTACTTCACATAGAGCTAAACTTTTTTATCCAATCGTCACACCATTTACTGTGTTTCACTTCTCATTCCATTTTGGTGGGGATTGGGGATCGTAGCAAAACATTTATTGCTATCTTTATATGCATATTCAGTAATTGAATCTTCTTGGTTACAAACTGATTTTATTTGATTTAAAACTCTCTTTCGGCATCATTCTAGAAACCCGCGAAATAAATATTGATCTATCAACCGAATGATAACAAGTCACAAACACGCGCCAATAACTAAAAAGGGCCAAACTCTAGCACTTGTCGCTCGAATGCAGTAAAGAATGTTCTACTGCGTTACATCTGAGCGTTCCGTTGTATAGCAGTGGGCAATGAAATATTAAAAATGGAGTATTGAAATAACATTATTTACCCTGACACGGATAAGGCTCAGCTGTAACGCAGAAAGCAATATATTTAAGCTCCCCGGGTCGCTTTGGTCATTTCACAGGGCGTCGCGACATCTTTGGACAGTGAGAAGCTAATGAAATATGAATTGTTGAGGTGTTTATTTTTACTTGATTCCGTGTAACAGGCCATCCAACAATATTCTTGCAAGTTGTGAAGTCTTCTGGATCGCAAGGTATGATTAGACCAGACAAGTCGAGGAGCCTTTCGAAATATTTTGGAAGATCTTTTGGAAATTATATAAGCAAAAACATAATGTCTGCAAGGAGAAACCTCCGCAAGGAAAGAACACGCACCCCAGGTAACCAGCTGACTAAACATCACGTCGTTATTTGGTGATATTTGGTTACAGACGTCATAGGTCAGTGTATAGACGTTGCCGTTGGTTCGACGTCGATGTAATGACGTCATATGAACGACGTCGGTATAACGTCTGTTCTGTGATTTTAATAAAAAGTTATTTGGAAATAATAATTCAAGTTAGAAATTTTAATACACACCCTTTCGAAACAATGTTAGCCAAAAACGATTTGATTCGGCCGTCCAAATATTGACAATATACCAGCGATTGAAATACATATTATGCAAATTTCGAAACCATTTTTTCCCTACCACGGTATATATTCGATTTCATTGTACCTACTACATGCTGAATGATTTGTATCCTACATAATTTATTTTATTAGATAGTATCTACAATCGTGATTAATCCTCTACTTATACGTATATATTACTTTGGAATTAGGAGTGACAGATTTGTTTAAATCTCCCGCTTCATTGTATTCATTCCCGTCATTCCCGTCATTGGAGTTTTCCGTTATAGTTGACAAGTAACAAGTGAAAGTGAAGCGAGAAGCAACTCGTGAATTTTGCAAGTTAACTTGCAAAATTCAGATACCACCCCAGATACACCCACAATTGTGGGTGTATCTGTGGTGGGTGTTTCGTAGGAGAGAAATTTGTATATCCGACGAATTAGAAATAAAAGTAAGTATTCTAAGATTTATATTAAGAAATACAATATCAAAGAACCTCAATAAAATAGACAGAAATGAAAATTATAATCACCTTTGAAAAATGGCTATTCCTACCGGTTACTTTATTATTAAGCAATGAGGGCTAGTAAAAAATCAATTTTATGGCGTTTTCCTTGTTTTACAAGTATATTGGATTGACGTTATTACAGTATATTATACAAAAAAAGTATAAATACTAATAAGTGATGAATTAGATTGTACGGGATTTGCTCCCTTTAGTACTTTAAAAAATGTATAATTTTTTTTTATATAGTTTAGATGTACAATGTATTGACCAATAAAGCATTTCAGTATGTCATCTATTTTATAGAGAGGTTCTAGATTTATATAACCATCTTCCTGCTTTCACTAATTTGGACAGTTATCATATGGTATAACATTATATGGTCTTTTACAGTAAAATCTATTTTTTAATTCCCTATTTGTCCTAGAAATTATGTAGGTACCTGTTTAAAATTTCTCAGTAATAATTCCAACTTATGTAATTTGTAGGAATTGATTGAAAATAGGTATCCAATTCTAGTACCTAGGTATGTCAATTTATAAAATAATTGAGTTTGCTGACAATGGAGGGGTGGCTGTGGTTTTATCCAACTGGTTGACTCCCAGAAAAACAGAAGTTTTCTGGCCACCTTATAAAGATCAATTATGTTTTCGCCGAGCTCTACAAAATCACGAATCCACAGGAGATTCTTGGAAGCTCTACCAAGTTAACCGAGTGTTCAGTGAAACAGGTAGATCAAATTTTAAATATTTCAGCTATCAATACCATGGTACTAGTACAGATTTTGAAAACTTTACTGAAATTTCTTGCACAAATAGTAATATGCATGAAAACGTTTCTGAAAAAGAGAGGGCTCTAGTCAATATTTTCTAATTGAAAAATATGTTTCTGTTTCCAATTATTTCAGACAGTTTGGAAGTGGCCTATAAAAAGGCAAAAAAAGCTGAAGAGACATCAAACTTGGAAAGCGATCAAGATGATGATATCCTTCCAAAAAAAAAAGAAAATAAATTTACCAAAAAGGCAGATTTATTCCAGTGATGAAGAACAGCAGTCTGAACATAAACGACCTCGAAGAATTTCACTGAAACAATTATAGGGTGGTTTGAAAGTATGCTCCTAATGTCTGTAGGGTTTCCAAATATAATATATTATTTATTAATTATTGTCTTATAGTTTTAACTCAGTACAAACATTTTTTATTATTTAATGAATCCCAAGACATTCTTGATTTTTTGTAAATTGAACTGTGTAAACAATTGATTTTTTACTGAATTTGCTTAACCCTGAACAGATTTTTAATTCTAAAAAGGGAAACTGTATAATTTATTGCTCCTAATATTTTACCTCTTTACACTTGCCATTTGTTCTGCTCCAAATCAATCTGAACCAGTCACAGAAAATACCACACCTATAAATATACCATTATTGGGGCAGACAAATTCTCAAACAGGTCAGTAGAAATTGGATTCTAGGATAAAAATTAATACATACAGCTTATAATTTTTCTGTTTTCATATTTACACACTATTGCATGAATATTTCACTTTATACTTAATAAATTGTCTCAAGTATTTATAATAATTAAGCGTTTTTTTATCCTGTTAGTATTCAAAGACATTGTCTAAAGAAATAATTGGGAAATCAGTGATCAACTAAATGAGTATCAAGCTGTTCCCAACAACTTTTTTAGTCTGACCAGTACATTTAATCCTTATTAATTTTTTAGTACTTTTCCCGGAAACACCTTCCAACAGCCACTCAGAAGAACATAATATAGCTAGTAGCAAACCAGAAAAAGGTAAATATATTGTACGGTTAATAGTAATTATGTACAAAAAATTATTTAATGAATATTTCACCTATTAAACAAAATTCTGGTGACCAATTTTAAAATTCAATTTTTTTTTTAGATTCAGTCACATATTATCTAGCATCTTTAAAAGAACAAAATAAAGAAATATTGAGCATCTTGAAAAAAATACAGGGAAAAGTATTTGCAGCTGAGGAAGATAACAGCAATTTCTTTAATCTCCCAGTAACTAGCCTTGAAGACCTCCAAGCATTGGAGGATAGTTTGGACGAATGAAAAGTTTTTTAAATATAATACATACATTTTATGAAATATTTTTATCAAATCTTTGATAGTGTAATACCGCCCTAACCATGTAAATGCAAAAGTGGAGATGGTATGTAACTTTATTATAAAAAGTCGACATTTTTATTTCTTCTGAACGTCAAAGGTTCGAAGTATTATCTAGTTTTAATCCTTAAAATTTTTTTTCCAGTTCCTCTGTTTGCTTATTTACTGTTATACATATTCCGAATGCTAGTTTTTTATTTTATTGCGAATGATATTTCTATTTGAATGTTGGCCGGTAAAAATCTTGTGTATATATATTTTGATTTTATTTGATTTAAAAAAAAATTAGATTTTAGTTTATAGTCTCAGAATAATGTACTGTTTTATTGTTATGAGTAATAAAGATGTTTTTATTCACTATTTTTTTATTTAAAACTAGAACTGTGTATATAATGTCTCAATATGACGTCCAAATGACGTCGTGGGGGATGTCACCAAATGACGTCAAAATCATGTGACTTTTTCACGTCGTGAGTGCGTCATTGGGACGTCACAAAATGACGTTATTACGTCTAAATAATGACGTCGTGTGGACACCTTTTGGTTGCTTGGGGTACCTTTTTAAATCAGCGGACAAATGATCAGCTTTCATAGAAAAACTTAAGTTATGCTGAAGAAAATTAACGGAAGATGATATCAAAGATTCTTTCTCAATATTGAAGCAGTTTTTGACCTCAAATGCATTCTTCCTCAAGATATGAAAACCACTTCTGAAGGGCATTTAACACAACTCATTAACTGATTTCATAGTTTCGAAAGGAAAATATAGATTTGCACTGATTTAAGATCCATTCAACACTAGCGAATCGGAGTTTAATTCTTATGAAGAAGATATTCTCATCGAGTTATCTTGCGACAATAGTTTGAAAGCCAAATTTGGCTGCTGGGATTGACCGAATTTTACATTTTCCTGAAAGATGAAGTTCTTTTAATCTCAATGTAGTCCAGCCATTATAGATGGTTCACTTCGGAAAATCGACATACCCAGTATATTACCACGTGAAAACTTGTATTTTGGCATCCTTAAACTATTCTCAAAACTCACATATAATTGGATGGTCGCAAGTGTTAAAGTCAGGGGTCAAAGGTCACCAAAATCGATATTTTTAAATATGTTTTGCAAATATCTCGTTTTCTATGGGTTTTACGCTATTTGTATTCATTATCAATATTGTAGAGAATTAAATTCTCTACAACTTTTGTATTCAAAATGTTTATATACCTCGAACTGTTTTCGAGATAGAGGGCGGAGTGCACGCGGTCAGAGAATCATGTGAGGTCAACTGGTAGTCCCGATCAAAAACTCGCTGGTTAATAATGAGGTTATAAATTATTGCTAGGTACATGTACATATACAATTTTTTATTATGTTTTTCATTAAATTTTTTTTGTTTTGGTTACTTATCTATTTTTAATAAAGTGTCAATTTATTTAATGACACTTACCTGGCCGTGTAAATTGAAAAATTGTTTAGGAAAATACTTGAATTTTATTTTAATTTCTAATTTATACTGATGACTTTCTATATAAATAAAGAAGAAAAGAAGAAATTTTTAAGTGTCATTTTATAGATTTATTATTGTCCAAATTAATACAAATTTCGAGAACAAGCTCTAATTTCAATTCTCTTCTTCTTCTTGTTCTTCCTCGTCATCGTCGTCATCGTCCCGCTGCTACAAAATTTCAAGTTCCTCTTCATTACCGTCTACAACGAGATTTGTCTCCAAGTCATTCATGATTTCTATCGTCATTAATATCGGTCTGATATGGTACAGCATTGAGACAAGCTTGTCCATAGCACTGGCCGCAAGCTAAGGAGCACTGTAACCCCATCTTGAGTCACAGCCACTCTCGCAGTTACAGAATATTGTATTGAGTAATTAATCTGAAGCAGGCGCAGAAAAATAGTCATGATAGGTTTCAGGAATTCTTTATGCATTGTCCAACCCTACTCCTAGGGTTCTAAATCATGCCCTAACCAAGTTTGAATTAGATAATGAACGCTATTGAAATGTTGGTGAGCTGGTCCACCCGTTGGTGGAATATTTGATAATTGCACAGGTTTATTCGACTTTGTTGACTTGACGTATAGTGCGTGATGGAGATGATCGATACTATCTACAGATTTTGGAGCTTTATAAACTGCTAATAAGGTTTGCATTTCACTTTCAAATCTCTGAACCAGACAGTTTTCTTCTTCAAATGCTGCAGTAGGTTCTAGAATTATTGGAAAGAAAGATTAAATTTGATGTAAAAGTTAATAAAAAATTATAATTATATATCTAGCAATAATTTATAACCTCAATATTATGAGATTCTATGACCGCGCGCTCTCCGCCCTCTATCTCGAAAACAGTTCGGAGTATGAAAAAATGTTGAATACAAAAGTTGTAGAGAATTTAATTCTCTACAATATTGATAAAATACAAATAGCATAAAACCCATAGAAGAGATATTCACAGAAAATATAAAAAAAAAATTGATATTTGTGACCTTTGACCCCTACTTTAACACTTGCGATAATACAATTATATGTGACTTTTACGAACAGTTTAAGGATGCCAAAATACAAGTTTTTACGTGATCATATACTGGGTATGTCGATTTTCCGAGATTTCCACCTAATTTGGCCTGATCTAATGGCATTTTCATTAATTTTTGACGACGTATCTGTGCGAAGCTTGTTTTTCAGCGGTCTCTGTAATGAGAAGCAAGTACATAGTGAGAATCAACGTAAAACAACAAATGAGAGTAGCCTTGTTTAGTTTTATTCAATGTTATGAGGAAATATGCAACGATTCATAGGCTCATCTATCCCATCAATTCTATTTGTAGTTTCTTCAATCTCTTTCGCTTAGTCGTACTTTTACTTATTTATACAGTGCTTTCATGATGAAAGGAACAAATTCATTAAAAAATTAGGTTTCTATTTCATGTTAAAATCCTCGGACAGGTCGATTAGTATTTTTATTTGGGCATTTTTCGCAATAAAAATTTTGTATACAGGGTGTCTCATTCAAGAGCTATGGCTTTGTCATTAGTTTTTTTAAAGGTAATACCCTGTATATTATTTCACTTTACAATTCTACGATAAATTCTTATCACTTTTTGTGAACATACCATATGCCTCAACTCGATGGATTGCCAGAAACGGAGATAGTGGGTAATGAGAGGTACGATATGAAAACACACAAATGTAATTACTAATTTAATTTTTACATATGTTCAATCTGTTGTCCGTTTACTTCGAGACATTTTTGAAGTCGATTCAATGTTTCCCGTTGCACATTTTCAATTACTTCTGGACTGATAAGTCTTATTTCCTGCCTGATTCTCTCTTTTAGATCATCAATATTATTTGGTCTATTCAAATAAACTTTAGACTTCAAATAACCCCATAAGAAAAAATCCAATGGGGTTATGTCCGGTGATCTTGGCGGCCACTCAATCGGACCTCTCCGTCCTATCCATCTGTTGGGAAAAGTTGCATCAAGAAATTGTCGAACAGCGATTGAATAGTGAGGAGGTGCCCCATCTTGTTGAAACCATATCTCGTTATTAGGTATGTCAGGATCTTGTGGGTTAGGAAACAAAACAGCTAAAGCCGGAATGAGTTCGAACTGGAGAAAGTTCAAGTAGTCCTCTCCGTTTAGTCTTCAAAAAAATAGGGACCAACTATACGATTTCGAACAATCGCTGCCCATGTATTAATTTTTTGAGGCCGCTGTGTGTGGCATTCTTGCATCCAATGAGGATTCTCGGTCGCCCAATACCTACAGTTTTGTCTGTTGACGTGGCCATTTAAAGTAAAGGTGGCTTCATCAGAAAAAATTATGTTTGTAATGAAATTTAGATGTTGATTATGAATTTCAAGAATCTGCTCACAAAACTGTACTCTGCGGTCAAAATCGTCTTCTAATAATTCATGTACCAGCTTAATTTTATAGGGATGATACTTATTTACCTTAAGTATTTTATGCACGGACCCTACTGATAAATTGAAATTATTGGAAATTGTAGTAATGGATGTATGAGGGTTATCTTGGGTTTCTAGTAGAACGTTCAGCACTGTTTCTTCAGATACTCTCGGTGGTCTTCCTTTAGGTAAATCTCTAACGTGGCCGTATCTCCTGAATTTTGATTCAATTTTGCTGACTGTCGATCTAGTAATTGGCGGACGATCAGGATGATTTTCATTGAATAGATTGCAGACTTCTTCTTGTGAACGCACCCTATCTCCAAAACCAATCATCATAAGTACTTCAATACGTTCTCTCTCAAGTAATTGCATTTTCTTAAACAATGAAGTAGTGTAGTGCCTGGAGCGTTAAAAACGTGAAAACTGCGGACTATACAGCACCAGTGAATGAATTCAGATGGTACATGTGAAATTTCATTCTTCAGATTTAATGACAATGTTTACCTAAATTTTTTTTGTACTTTTAATCCACATTTTAAATCTCCAGGTGCTCCACTATCTCCGTTATAATCTGGGAATCCATCAAGTTGAGGCATATGGTATGTTCACAAAAAGTGATAAGAATTTATCGTAGAATTGTAAAGTGAAATAATATACAGGGTATTACCTTTAAAAAAACTAATGACAAAGCCATAGCTCTTGAATGAGACACCCTGTATACAAAATTTTTATTGCGAAAATTGCCCAAATAAAAATACTAATCGACCTGTCCGAGGATTTTCACATGAAATAGAAACCTAATTTTTTAATGAATTTGTTCCTTTCATCATGAAAGCACTGTATAATATATAAGAGCCGCTACTCGGAAAGTTTTAGATACCATGGTATTAAGGTATAATAACCGGTTCATCATTTTTATAGGTGATTACAAGTTTAGATTGATGTTATTAAGGAAAATTCATTCGTATATTTATATTTACTATATTAAAGCGTCAAGGTTGTGCTATTTTATATTTTAATTAGTCGAATTTTCCGCGAAAATAATAGGATATGGCAGTGTACCGAAAGTTTTTATTCAGAGATTTATGTTTTCAGTTATATATTTCTACAAATTACATATTCGCATTTTCATCAAATAAAATTAACTGAAATTTTGTATCTGGGGTTGTTTTCGAGGCAGAACTGAACTATTAAAGTTTGGGTAAATTTATCGAACCGCCGCTATTTTTAAGTAATTATTTGTTTTTTTGTTGTTTCTGCAGATTGAGTCGAAATTTCTTACGCTGATTGAGGTCATGTTGAAATACATTACTTTGTGGATTTCAACTCTTTTCCGCAATCACGCTGTACTTCAAGTTCAAGTTCAAGTTTATTGAGCATGTTATACATAAACTTACATTTGTCATTATAAAAAAAATATCTTGTATATTACAACATATAAATAAATCACAATATTAAATTAAATTAATTGTACAGTTACAAATACAAAACACAGAACATATAAAAAAAATTTTAAAATTAAAATGATATAAAAATAGTGTAAAATTTGTTATCTACAACCGTGCGTAAATTATGTTTTTACACACCCGTATTAGTGCGGTAACTATTACTTTAACGCACTAGTGCGGTAAAAATCATTTTAACGCAACTAGTGCGGTAAAAAATTATTAAACTAGCCGTGAAATCTCCATATTTTCGACTGACATTTTGACTGACAATTTCAAAGTGGCGTTGCTTTTTCTTGTCGCTATGACATCCTAATTTTCATAACAATAAAAAAAGTTAAAACATTGCAGGTGACCAAGTTGGGAAATTTTAGACTATAATTATATTTGTATTTAATCAATACGAACGGTTGTAGATAAAATAGTATACATAACTCGCGTGGTAAAGGTTTTTAGCACACTTAAGTGAATGAAAAGACTCGCCTGCGGCTCGTTTTTCAAACTTCACTTAGCGTGTGCTTAAAACCTAGTTACCATACTAATTATATAATATACTATTAATTATGATTTGAAGCTATCATTTGTGAACTGTATATTTAGAAATTCATTGAAATCAAAGAATGCGTTTTTAATTAGAAACAACTTTATTATGTTTTCGAATTGTTTAAGAGGAAGTTCTTTCACATTTGTGGGAGTTTGTTAGAAAACACTTTGCTGTAGTAATGGTAACAAGATTTACTAGAGTTTAGGCGTAGAATATCTATATGAATTAGACTATTTTGTCTGGTGTACCTAATAATCATGAATCTCATTATTCAGAATGTGGCTGTTGTTGGATCTAGCATGTAAGCGACAAGTGAGAATATATGAAGAGGGAAAAGTGAGAATATTATACTCAGTAAAAGTGCTTTTAACATCGTCTCTGTATTTTTTTGCCATAATTCTTATAACTTTACGCTGCAGTCCAAATATTCTGTTAGCATGAGTGCTGTGACCCCAACCCGTTAAAACATAGCACATATGTGATTGAATGAGGGCAAAGTAAGGCGTCCGTATCACATCCACAGGTAAACATTTTACTAAGTTGCGTATGAGAAAGATATTTCTAGATATCTTTTTTGCGAGACAGTCAATGTGCCCCTCCCAGTTCAGGTTAGGACACAGAGTTAGTCCCAGGAATTTAACACTTTTAGGATTCTGAAAAGAAATGTTTCTTTGATACTGATCTCTGGCCCAGCTAGCAAGAAGCTTCTATAAATTTAGAGTAAAAGAACTTTTCTGTTCTGTAAAGGTTTCATAGTTGTGTCTAGAACATTAAGTTGTTGTATAAGTGGAGCAGATGATACTATTTTGTCTTCGTAAGCTAAATTGTTCTTTAAGTTTATTGCAAGAACGTTCTTAGAACATAATTACAGAGCATTCAGAAGATAAGTGTAAATAATTGCTCGATAACTGTCTATAGTAGCACAATTTTACAGCAATGGTGCTTATAGAACTAAATGATTCCAAATCCGATGTGAAAAAGTATATTATAGAACCATACCAACTCCTGTGAAGCTCCTATAGAATTGCTCCGTAGTGGTTGATTATAGTTTTTTTACAGAAATATTGTATAAGGGGTTGCTGAGAGACAATTTTGCTACGAATAACAAATAATGCATATGGAAGCTGCTAACGAACTTAATAAAAAAAACCTCTATAACGTTGTTATAGAGAGTAATATTATAGTTGTTATACAATAATTACAGAGTAATTAGGTTTAAATCTATGCCATTTTTGTTTCATAAAAAAGCACTACAGAACAACCAAACCTTAATTGACGCCATTTTAAAAGTGAATTTCATTTGTATATAAGTTTTAGACGACATTCTTCGTACCCAGTAAACTTCGCATCCTAGCTATTAGATTGACGACCGAGGGGACATAATAGCTTCAAATCTCCAAAATAGTACCAATAATTCAGGCGATACCATAGAACATATACATATTATATATCCACACTCATAAATACACATAGGTATACATAGACTGCTAAAATCGTATTACTTCCTTTTAGTTTAGCCACAGTCGAGTACATTGTGAGCCATATTGGAAATATTTTTGACTCGTAAAAAAAGTCACTGGGAAATATTGTATGCAAATTTCCGTTTTAATAACGGTAATATCACTAGAGAAATCTTGTGTGAAAAAATCGTTTATGTATTTATATATTTTTTTCTTTCAAAATGCAGCCTGCCTGTACTAATTTTAGTGCTTGGGGAAATCTTGTAAAACATGACAACACGGTTAATTTTAGTTGGCACATTTGAGTTATAGTAGTTGCTTATGAAGTATATTAGCTCTGTAATAATTACAATCGACACAAAATATTCATATTAGTTAGCATCCATATTGGAAGTACGAGATAAGCTTTCCATTTCGTCGCCATTTTGTAAAGAAAGAAGAAAAATTTAGATAAAAACTAATATGAAACATAAATGGGCCAAATATTATCAGTAATATGATGTATATTTACTTTCTAACTGTTTTTTATACATTTGGCGGCAAAATTTATCAATAATTTTTTTTTTGATACTTAATTAGTTTTTAACATTGTAGAAAAATGAGATAAAATGAGGGCGCATTAAAAAATTACCATATATATACCACATATTTCACATTAATTTTTCTTCCGCATTAGAATTTATTCGTCTTTTGATTTCAAACTTACTAGAAAATTCAAATAAATGGTGAAGGTACTTTATATATTATGGCGTCCATATCATTTTTAACGCGTATCCATGATTTAAAGTAATACAGCAGCATTTTGTCTTCAAAAGATGTAAAAAACCTATTAAAGTTTTGTAACTAGAACGTCACGCAACAAAATAATTGTATAATGGAATACAATATGTACGGTTAACGAACAAAAATATAGAAGTTCTTTATACGCTCTATAATAGAATTTTAGACACCATTTTAGAACTATTATAGAATTCGTATGACATTGCTCTGTAACTATCGCATAGAAATTCTTTACGACTTGTAAGAACGTTTACACAACAATTCTATAAATGTTTTCTACATACCTTACAGAACAACTTAAAGAACTGAAAAGTTCTTTAGCACGGGGCCCATTTCTTTTGTATAACTGCTGTAAGAACGTTTTGAGAATGTTCTTAGAACAAACATTGCTCTATAAAATTTGCTGAGAAAACGTTCTCTCAACTTTAATAGAACATAAAATTGTTAGCTGGGGGGGAACGCCCATGGTGACACCAAGGTGGTCAGAAGCAATCCCATTTATACAGGTATACTGTTTGCGGTTAGAAAGATAAGATTTGATTAAGTTACAGCTGCATGTATCAAACTTGTAAGCTTCCAGTTTGTCTACCAGTATGTTAGTAGACACACAATCAAATGCCTTACTAAGGTCATAGAAAAAGGTTCCTACAATGAAACCCTCTTCCATTCCATTAACGATGTATTGAATAAGCTTGTTGACAGCATCAGTGGTGGATTTGTTTTTGCGAAAGCCAAACTGGTTCTCAAAAAATATCCCATGACTTTCAAAGTGATCTACGATTTGATTTTTGAGACATGCCTCAAGAATTTTTGAAAACACAGGCACAATAGCAATTGGCCTAAAGTTATTCATATCATTCGTGGGACCTTTCTTATGAAGCGGAATGACCCTCGCAATTTTCAGAACATCCGGAAACGAACCCCCTTCTAAGCTTTGATTGATAAGTTTAGTTAGCGGGTATATTATTGTGTTCAAGACACCTTTTACCAAAACGATATTTAGATTATAGTGATCAGTACATTTTTTATTAGAAAATTTACTGATGATATCTCTAACTTGTATGTAGGACAATTTTTTAAAAGAAAATGGTTTTAAATTAAAACTATTTAGGTGTTTTAAATATTTTTTAAATGATTTGTTTAATCTAGGGATTTTATCTTTTATTTCATGTGGTATATTTTGAAAAAAGGAATTCAAATCGTTAGGAATAAATTCAATTTTACTACTTTTTTCTTGCCCATATTGGCATAAAAAATGTCCCAATAAGCTTTATTGTTATTTTTTGAACTCGAAATGTGTTTTTTGTAAGCTAAGGACCGATACCTTATGTGGTCATTGCTGTAAGAATGCCTTGCAGATGCAAGAGAAACTTTGATATTCGTATCGTTTGGAAAATTTGATTTTAATTCAGCGAGAAAACGTAAGTGTTCTGTCTTGTCGCGGAGCTGGTTATTAAACCAATTGAATTGGAACTTCCACCTCTTAAGGTTTTTCTACTGAAACAAGAAACTATTTTATAGTTCTCAATTATAAAATTAGGTACCTCATCTTCGACTGAGAATGTTCAGTCAAACACAAGACGTCAGCCTTGAGTAGGTATTGTGTCTGTTTCATTGACCAGCGCGTTAATTTGTAGAATTTTATTCCAGACCGATTGTATATTAAGATGTAAAATGTTAACTAGTTTTTTATTGTTGATATGAATTATATTTTTTCTTTTGTCGTCATCCTTCTTTGAAAAAACTGCCTAACACAGATTCCCGTAGGCCAAAAAGTTGCATTACATACTATTTGCGGGAGAAGAATTCAATATTTTCATATGGCGATTTTGCCTTTAACATTTAACAATTAGATCTAAGATAGCCACGATCGTATTTGACATTTCAAATCATCGTAATGGCACCCCTGTTAAATTATACAAACGAAGATTATTTAAACTTATTTATTATTTATGGATAATGTGATAAAGTTATTTCATTTCGTGAACTATTTATCATAATTTCCTTTGTTCAAAAACATAGAACTTGGCAGAAATCTGCATTCGCTTACAATTGATGAAAATAAAAGAAAATTGGCAGTAGTAGTAGAGTGGAGAAAAGTTGTCACGCACTGATTATCAGTACAAAATCAAAGAAATGATAGTTTTTGTGAGTGTAAAGAAAGGGGGAACATGATGCATACCATATTTGACTGTATCAGCTGAAGTCATTATCAAATCTACTTCGACCTTATCATTTGAACGTGGTTCCTGGTATGAATAATATGAAAATCTCTCACGAAATATTTTCATGAATAAAAGGAATGACTTAGTTCCATTGAAATAAAAATGTTTCAACAATTAAATATAGATCTATAGAATGATTTAAATTTACAGAAAAATATTTAAATAGTTTTCGATATATAAGCAATATCAAAAATGTATACTATATAATATAGTGTAATATATATATATATATATATATATATATATATATATATATATATATATATAGTATAAATTGATGTTATTACAAATATATTAAAAAATTGTGTTATATGTGTATATATATATATATATATATATATATATATATATATATATATATATATATATATATATAGGATGTCTCAAGGTCAATGGTAGGTTAGGAGTATATAGAGAACTAATGATGGGATCGATATGAAAAATACATTCATTTGAAAAATGCGTGTTTTTCAAATGGAGTATAAGACTTGTGAAATAAGAAGGTGTTTGAGTTTCTTTTCAAACAATATAGTTTGTTGTTATACGTAAATCCTGCATATATATATATATATATATATATATATATATATATATATATATATACCGGATGAATTTTTTAATTCGAATCAGTTGAAAATCTCGAAAAGAAAACATCTCACGGAAAAATGTTTTTCAGGAAAAGATGATGGTTTTGAGGGGAAAGTTCACTTATGCTAAAAAGTCTTCCAGTTCCTTCACCCTTGAGGGAGGAGAAGGAATCAACTTTTAAATTTCAAATGGGAATAAAACTTTTTATTGCAGATTCGTATTCTACAATCTCTCACAGAGGGCTCAGTAACTGAATTCATCCGGTTATAAGTATATATATATATATATATATATATATATATATATATATATATATATATATATATATGTATGAGTTAAGAACTTTTGTGCTACTACATTTTTTTGTGAGAACTTTCAAGTAGAAGTTTCAATTTATTCATTTCCATATATTTCGGTGGTTTACTGTCCTTCTTCGGTGGCTTAATTAATTTTGGTTTTAAAAAACTCATATCAAAGGGTCAAAACAAAAGAAATAATAATAGTAATAAATATTATACTGTTTTCACTGAATGTTGTATTTAATCTGCGTATTGTTTTAATTGTTATTTTGATATATTGTTATTGTTCTTTGCAGCCAAAATTGGTTGATCCACTGAAGAAGGGGACAGTTATCCCCGAGAACATATAGAAATGAATAAATTGAAAACCTCTATTTGACAGTTTTTACTAAAGAAACCTGCACTAACAAAATAATCCTAATTCCATAATTAAGTCTTACTCAATCTGCCCGATTATGGTCTAGTGACCGAAATTGCAATCGCAGTGTACTATTTTTCAAAGTATTTTTGTGATAATAAACGTAGTAAATTCAAGTTTTGTTTTTGTTCATAAAGTGTCATTACTATCGATAACGAAAAAGGTTATTGAAATAAGTAGTTTGAAATTAAAATATATCCTCAGTTATCTAGTTACTAATTTCAATACGCCTCAATGAGTTGGCTCCAATTTTCATAGGGAATTATCGACAGTAATTTTGGCGGAGTAAATTAGTAAATTAACAAAAACTTTCTGTCGTTGTAATTAACTAATCTAACAAAATCTTGAAAATGAGTCCAAAAGACAGTATTGGAAAGTTATTAAAAGTGAGAATCTTTTAATTGATCTGTTGACAAAAATTTTTTGAGAAACCATTAGTTAAAAAGTTTTCCATATTGTCTAACATTTTAGCGGACACTCTATATATGAACATATATATATATATATACATATATATATATATATATATATATATATATATAATATATATATATATATATATTATATTAATACCTATATATATATATATATATATATATATATATATATATATATATATATATATATATATATAGGAAAGAATGTGCTTAATCGGTTATGCAGCCTTAGGGATGAATAAACATATAAACAACATTGCGTAAGGAGTCGAAACAATCATTACGTACTAATGCCCGCTACACACATAACGATATATCGTTGCGATTTCAAACTGCACAGTTAAATCGAATAGCCCTGGTGCCTCTACACGGCACAGATATTTGCGAGCATGCTATATCTGCGTCGATATTGTCAGTTGTTTTTTTTCAAATTATTCAACAGAGTTATCCAAAGAGGATATTATTTTGTAATAATTTCAAGACTCAAAACTCATTATTTTCAAATTGTTCATCTCCCCTTTATATTAACTCTTTGTTCAATTGCTTCTAAGATTTGAGCCTTATTTTATATAACATTTTGAAATAAAATAATTTCACATAAATTGGTTTCTGCAGATTACTTTTATTAGGGTAAAATTGATGTTCATTTAGTTATTTGTTAGTCTTTGAGGCATCGATTACAAGCCAAGTAATTGAATAATTCCAATACGGAATCAGAATCCTGTCTCGGTAGATGGTTTATTGGAGGACAAAATACCGACAAACACTGGCAAAATGGTAATTTTTTAAGGTATGTGAATATGATAATTTTTTTGTGATTTGAATTTTAAAATTTTTTTTAGAGGTATGTCTTGTTTTTTTTTCATGTTTTTCTTTATACTTATTGAAAAAAAATTATTATTATCAAATATGTGAGTGTTTAACTGATGTAATATGTAGGTAAAAAAGTAAAGTAAAGTTCGTGTGACTTGTGGTGGTCATCTTTTCACTCGTACATCTAATAAAAACTAAACATCTGACGTCACGGTTATCTACCTTAATAATTATTACCCAAAGATAAATTTTAATTTTTTTATATGATATTCATAAACAGAACAGTAGTACAAATACATGCTCAAAGTCATGCGCAAAGGAAAAATGCGAAAGTAACGAGTAACGATGCTAGTTCGAAAGTAACGAATCGTTACTTCGAGTCTAATGAAGTATTCGTTACTTAGTAACGAATACATACGGTTTGCCACAGCTCTAAGTTGTACACAGAAGCTCACGCGAGAAACATGTCATCGGCAATAACGGAAGATGATGAAGATGCACTTGCATTTTTGGGTTTGATGATATGCTTAAAGAAAAAAAATCACGTTATGTGTGGTGTAAGGACTGGCTTCTAAAACGGAAGTCATACTCTCATATAAATTTATTAAATGAGTTGAAATTGGCATCAAAAGATTGGCATAACTATTTAAGAATGAAGGGGAGATGTACTTAACCCTCTTGGCTTTAGTCACCCCGCTGATTCAGAAAAGGAACACTGTAATGAGAGAAGCAATAAGTCGATACGATAATAATACGATAACATTGAATGAATTTCCCTAATTGATCGCGGTGTCCGCTTCGATTATGTTCCGACATGTTTAAACGGACTTGTGCTCTCACAGCAAACTGTGAATTGAGCGATCGGTCGAATAGATCGCGGCGTCGTATCTACACGAAACGATAAAACTGTGCAAACGCAAGTATCAACGATTTATCGAATATAAAATGCAACTGCCACCGATGAACTGTGCAGATGAAATTATCTGCAAAGATTTGTCATACACACATTCGATAAAACTGTGCAAATTGACTGCACAGTTATATCGTTACGATATATCGTTATGTGTGTAGCGGGCATAAGACCGCATACCCGATTAAGCACATTCTTTCCTTAACTTAGACAGTCGTCTAACCTTGGCATTTATATATATATATATATATATATATATATATATATATACATATTTATATTTATATATATATATATATATATATATATATATATATATATATATATATATATATATATATATATATATATATATATATATATATATATATATTATATATATATATATATATATATATATATATAATATATATATATATATATATATATTTATATATATATATATATATATATATATATATATATATATATATATATATATATATATATATATATCACGAATGTTTAGTATTTCTCATTCGATATTAGATTACAACGATCATATTAAACATTCTGAAAAATATCTCCCGCTATTCAGGTTTCAACTACAATGTTTATCAATTATTAGCCCTTAGGTAAGAACAAAAACTATTGATAGGAAGTAAAGTACACCTATGGACAATTTACGACTTCACAAAAAGAGAGAAAGTTTTTTGTTATTACCATTAAAATTTACATATTATGAGGTATGTAATTCAGTTGGCATGAATTCTCATTGTGCCATCAAAACAACAAAAAGTACTGATTGCACCATTGTCTATTTAACAGCTAAACTATTTCATGTAAAGAGAATAGAGGTTATTGACTCATGTTCAGCCTTCCGTGAAGCCTACTTGGGGAAATTCAGAATATGAGAAGCGCAAAGCCATAGGGACTAAGTTTTAACTTCATATTTCCATTATTATATAAACGGAACAATTTGTGTTCACTCCTCAGATACTTACGTAGTTTCTGTTATGGTGCCTTTCCACCGAAATATTTGAAAACTTTAGTGTTTCCAACTGTTTGCAACTCTCCAATTAATCCAACTTTTGTTTCGATTGTGTCCACAGCAATTTGCCAACAATTTGAGAAATATTTTAGTTGACAACAAGCTGTCTCTACTATCTAGAATTTCTCCGACCAACGATGATATTATGAAAGTATTTATTATTTTGTGCAAAAAAACGCAAGCATAAATATTGGGTACGACTAAGCCTCAAAAGAAGAAAAGTGCATGGAGGAATTGGACTATTAAATACTTTGAGAAGAGATGACCAGACTGATTGTCATTTCTCACTTTCTTTTTTTCTCTAAAAAATTGTGCCGTCAGATTTGTTATTTGTTTGTATTTCAAGTTCGTGTAGCCCCATTGCGTCACTGATCCATGCATCCTTTTTTATATTTTTGTTCTTATAATTTTCATCAGTTGAGTTCCATAGTACACTTTGTAAGTGATATACATGAATTAACGTATCTGTTAATTCGAATAAATGTTCCCCACTGCAGAGGCGGATTATCCTTAAGGCAAACTAGGCATATGCCTAGGGGCGCGAGGGTATAAAGGGGCGCGCGGGCGGAATTGTAAAATAGAGAAAAAAATATACAATATAGCATTAACTTAATTGCGCCAGTAAGTAAACCACCCACTTAGACAATAAAAACTATTATTTTTGCTTACAACCTCAATTTCCTACAATTTATAACAAAAAATGAATTCAACGGATGGAACTGACTAAAACTTACGTCTACAAGCAACCTTTTGTTCGAATTCACATAATTTCTGCAGAAAGGGAGAATTTTAATAACTTTACTATGAGCAGCAAGCCTTGGAACTTGCGATTCGGATTGAGGATTTGGAAGAAAAAGCTCACAGCAGATGAACTTGCCGATGATATTACTTCTTCATTATCTGGTCGGGGCATATTCAGAGTGACAGTATATTTAGTAATTAACTTGTGGTTGAACTTCAAAAGAGACGAGAATCATACAGTAATTTTTACAGTAAATTTTCATTTTTAAACAACTTGGTCAATTGAGCACTGAATAAGTTCAAAATAGAGCAAGTACGTTAGTAACAATGTATTCCGGTGATTTAGAAAAGTGTTTTGTGGATGAATGTATCCACCTGCGTTTTTATTTAACAAGGGTAGCTCGAGACGGAAAACTGCTCCGAACAACCAACGTAATATTAAAGGTTCTAAGAAATGAAGAACTTGAAACAATTTATCCTAACTTTAACATAGCTTTAAGAATGTGTGTATCGACGGCAGTCAGCAATTGCAGTGGTGAACGGAGCTTTCCCTATCTAAAGAGAGTGAAAAATTTTCTTCGCTCAACTATGATAGATACAGCAAACTTATTGCAATCTTTAAACTATGAAGATGTCATTGACAATTTCTCAAGACAAAAATGTAGGCGCCGACATTTTTAATGTTTTTTTAGTTTGTCATTTAAGCTGTTACAAGTAATTGGAAATTAGCAACTTTAAAGGTGAGCGAAAAAGCTGCTTAATTTTACATACATACCATTATTATTTCATTTTTCACTTTAAATAATTTCTGCAAATAATTTAATTATTTCCAATTATATCTTACTTTGAGTTACCAGAGTGCCTTTAAGTTAACTTTAAGTATACTTAAAAATTCAGATCTTGTTGAAAATTCAAACCTGTAACGTGTTTAACTAAGTAATTAGTAAATTGGTTCTTTTTATTTACCAAATATTAATAACTTCTTGAAATTCATAAAAGCGCCAGACAATTTCCAAATTTGCCCGACCGAGAAAGAAATCCGGGTCCTTCCGCGCTTACGGCAGACACCTAGGTCTTTATCTATACCAAGGCTGCCCAACCTTTTTAACAGTCGGGCAAAAAGGACGATTCAAAAATCACAGGCGGGTCACTGACCACTGACAGTTCAATTAAAATAATAACATTAACAGCATATTCTGCTATTTAAAAAAAATACAATTGACAAAATTTAAAATCAAACTTAAAAATTGGCACAATCAATGTGATTTCTGAATTTTTTTTTGTTTCAATAATTTTCCTATATTAGGCGTCAAATCAGATGTTGACAGACACAACAATAGAATTTATTTTTTATATAAGTAATTCGGATTACAAACATATGTTGAACCGAAACTACTCTGAAATTGGAAGGCCAGGTTAGTTATTGCAGGGAAATTTTCTTTTGGTACCAGTTTCCAAAAATCTACAAATTCTTCTGAAGAAGTTTCTGACTTTGAGACAATATTTTTTCTGAAAAGAGTTTTTTATTGCAGAATAATTTCGACGATTTGTGAGTTCCAACTGAATATTAGCAGGATGACTTATTATTTCAGTCAAACTGTTCGTAAAATGATTCTCGAAAATTTGTCAATTTGTTTTTATACTTCGAACTCCTGGAATCTGCTCTGAAACGACATTAATAAGCATCTAATTTTAGATTCCTACTTAGTACAATGGATAGTGTCGATATTGAGCTTCTCTTTCACTTCTTTGAGTGTAGGAAAGTGGGCAATATTTTCATTGGCTTAATTCATTGAAAACAGATTTAATTCAGCTTTGAATCCTCTTATCAAAGTAAGCATAGTCAGAAGCGCGGTCGGAAGTGAACAACTTTTTCCTTGTAATTTGAGATTTAAAATATTGAGGTTATTGATAATGTCAACAGTAAATGCAAAATCACTCAACCAGGATTCTTTTTTCAGTAAATCAGTTTCCAAATGAAACACCCTTTCTTCTTCTAAAATTCCAACACCTGCTCTCTCAAGGTGAAGAAATTTTTCAACATGATTCTCTTTGAAAACCATCTCACAACGCAGTACAGTTGTAACTCTACATATTCGCTGATATATTCTTCAAATAAAACCCTGAATAGACGTATGTGAATAGTCCATAATATAATCCAACTGCATGTACTTTAGACAGGCAATTTTGCTCACGCGGGCGGCGGGCCATTCAAAATTCGTTCGCGGGCCACATCGTGGCCCGCGGGCCTGAGGTTGGGCAGCCTTGATCTATACTATCGAGTTCGAATTAAGTAACTATAATATATTGAAGTTAGTTAATTATATAAATGAAATATTAGATACACTGATTTAATTCATTTTTTATCTTGTTCAATAATTTAATTTATACGACTGACGTGTAAAGCAAGATATTATTATAAAGGGAATTTCTTAAATTTCGAGTTTACATGCCAGTCGTACCGTAAAGCTTCAAAATATTGTAAACCGAAATCGTAAGATTTGTCCGACAATATCGATCTCATGTAAACTCATGCTCTTTTTTCCTTGGCCCCCATCTCACCGCGTTTTCCTAAGGGGCGGTACATCGGTTTAGGTCAAACTATAGTACGAGTAATTTTGATATAGGGGCGCCGATGAGATGCTTGCCTACGGCGCTCTGAACATTTAATCCGCCTATGCCCCACTGAAAGTATACCTACCCACAGAGGGAAAAAATATCTGTAATAAGCGTATTATCTTGATGTTTGCCGCCAAAAACGGAAACGCGCTTTCCAAAATTTGTTTCCAACTTTTGTTGCTAAAACAGAATTAAAGAAACTTTTGTCACCAACAGGTGTTGACAACACAAAAGTTGGCAACTTTTCTTTGGTGGATACTCACCATTATACCAATGAAATATACATTTCAAACTTACAAGCGGATTTCAAAAAAATGGAAGGATATTTATGTACATTAAAAATAATATGAAGTTACTTTTGGTTTATATTTGAAACTCCTAATAAATCTATTCTTTATTCAAAAATACAAGGATAATTTTCCTATTTATGATCCTTATCATGCTTTTATTTTATTCATACAAGGAAAAACACAAATCCGTGTATTAGAACAAAAGCATTTTTTGGGTATACTTCAAATTTGGAATCCTTTGAATATCTTTGAAACAGTAATTTTGTGCGGATTATGATTTTGAATTATGAATAAATTTTTCATATACCTATGCATCATCATCCATCGAAAAGGCTTTTATGAAAAAACGGCGATTTTTTCGGACCGTTATTGATTTTCTTTCCATATCTTGTAAACCATATGGTTTTGCGAAAATCCGGAAACACCACATAAAAGATCGATAAATTTCTGTCATTGGTCAAAAGTATTTTCGACCCAATAATAACCAAAATATGTTCGGTCAGAAAAAGGTAAAATTTTTCTGAATATGAAAAAATTCAGGTTTTTGGATGGTAAAGTTATATTTTCGCATATATCTATGTATTTTTACTCATAATATGCATACCTCCTCACCACCCTCCTCAATCCCTTTCTCCTCTATCCCCTTCCCTCTCTACTCGTTCGAAGTACCCTCAAGATGTGCATAATGAAATAAATTACATGAACATCACCCACTTTTTCAAACAATTTTTAAATAGCTGTTTACCTTACATGGATATGTAACTAGACATTACATACCGTAAACGTGAGTGTATTGCATATTGTCTGATAAACGCTAAAATACATACGAATTAATGTTAAGCATACTAGTTGAAAAATGTCGTTATCTTTAACCAGCATCAGTAGTAATTGATGACGAGTTAGCTATTCATAATGTCTGTAAGAACGTATGGGAAAACTCAAATATTGTTGGTTAATGTAATTTTGTATGCTAGACCTAAGATTTTGTTTCAAGATTACTATTGGAATTATAACTTAAATATAAGCTCGTATCATGCAATTTCTTCTTTAACTGTCTGCCACTACTTTTTTTGAGCGTTCGAATTCATTCATAAAAACTAATAAATAATTTTGGTGATTACCAACAATTATAAGGAAAGACTTATTAAATATAAAAAATATAGGTTTTGGATTTTAAATAAAGGGTAAAATAGAGTAGATCCTGAACTACTAGGAGTTCAAATTTGAAAGGAGAACATTTTGAGAAACTTTACCTTTTTCGGCTGTATCCTGGGTATCATTGGGTCAAAAAGACTTTTGACCAATAAATTTTAAAGGAAATATAGTGCTTAAAGAGCATTCAAGAATGGCTGAAACATCATTAAAGTGGTTGGAGTGATGCGAGTGAGAAACTCACTCGCATTACCCACAATCCACATTTTGAGGTTACTTCGAACCAGTGGATGGGGAATAAAGAAGGGGGTAGAGAATATAGTGTTTCAGGCAGGATGTGAAAGAGAATGCATAATATGTGTAATAAAACATAGATGTGTATGAGACTATAATTTTGTTATCCGAAAACTTTTTTCATTTTCCGCTTTTTTTCACATTTTAGGAAATTTTACCATTTGTTGATCGCCTGTATCTAGGGCATTATAAAGCCCAAAATATTTTCGACCAGTGATCCAGATTTTCGGTAAACCACATGGTTCGAACAGTCATACTCAAACTTTTTTTTTTCTCTCGGGCCACTTTTAACGTCATCGAGATGATAATCCGTAAGTCGTTTTTTATATACGTTCTTTGCATATTTCATTTTGGAATAAGATGATTCATAAAATATCATTACAGTCCTGTGTAACACTTGTAAGTGCTGGAAATTTTTGAAGTATTTTGTTTTGAATTTTTTCGTAATAAATACTTAGTTTTTCTACGAAAGCAAATATTGTATTTATCATATGTGAAATATTTTGTTTTCACCTTCCAAGCTTCGATTAAGGTTTTGAGTTTCTCAGTGATGTCGCATAGAAAGGCTAACAAATGGTGGTGTTGTTATTTTGCAGTTCAGGATAATTTTTATCATTTTGTTGTAAAAACAGCACTATTTCTTGGCGTAAAAAACTGAGCCTATTATTCCCTCGGAAGTTTAAATAGTTAATAGGTTAATAGAGTTTGGAACTACAACGGGTGGGCTACATTCAAAAGCCTGGCGGGCCGCAATTTGAGTATCTCTGGTTAAGAATATATGTACAGAAAACCGGTAACGGTCCAAAAAAATTAAAGGGTTTTTCGCCCCCTCGTGAAAAGCTCCGGGTTCTCGTGTTCGAAAATTCAGCAAAAACACCCTCTATCATCCCCAAACAATCCCTCAAATTTTCGTTAACTTCGGAATTGAATCCAGGTAGAATGTACAATGTACATGGCTCCTGGACTATAAATCAATTTGAAGGGAATGAAAGAGTTCCTTCTCAAGGCTTGAGGAAGAAATGTAACTTTGGAATTCAAAAAATTGTGATAATATTTTTATACGAAGTAACGTTATTTATAATCTTTCAAAAACATGTACAAGTCTTGAATTAACGTGATAAGTATTAGAACCTTCTATTAGATATATTAATTTTTTTGTAAATATATTATCTACAATACTAAACACGAGAATCATCACCTGATAGACAAAGCGAATTGTAAAACGTTTTCATTTTGGGTCTTAAACAATACAAGTTTCATCAACGTAGCGGCACGAAGGGCAATTTCCGCTAATATAAAACCGGAAAAGTCACTGAGTCGGAAAGCATTACTTAGATGAGTCATACTAATATTATATACCTACTGGCTAGTTTTTGTACCTTGTTACAGATATCACTAGGTGCGATAGGTTACACAACTCCCGTTTATATACCTACTGTCTACTGACCATAAAAATATATGCTGTACAATCGTACATAGATCTTGCATATGAGTATCATTATATAAATAAAATATATATATATATATATATATATATATATATATATATATATATATATATATATATATATATATATATATATATATATATATATACAGGGTTGCGATAAAGTATGGAACCAAGTAAATATCTTTCGAACGAAAAGGAGAATATTTATGAAATTTTGCAGGTGAGTTCAATGGCGCAAAATGCATCTAATGTATGATTTTTTGTTGATAATATACTTCCGGTTGTACCGGAAATAGACCCTAAGTCGCTTATTTTAAATAGGATACCCTATATATTATTACATTTTTGGATTCTACTTAAGATTCTAAGCAGATTCTATGCATCATATCCTATACCTAGGTCTAAGCGTTTTTGACATATTCAGGTTTTTATGTCAAAAACGACGATTGTAAGCCCTAATATAATTATCAATTGTTCCTATAAGGAAGCCTTTTTTACTTACTTTGGGTTGGATTCCTTGTTGAAAAGGACCCATTTTGATAGATTTTGAATAATATTTGGATAACTAGTTATACAGGGCGTGCAAAAAATAAGATCTAAAATGATATTGAGAAATCTGACAAAAATCAATTTTTTCAAATGGAAACCCCCCATTTTCTTTATTCTGTAGTATTAAGCATTTAAAAAGAAGGTAACTTTGTATGAGGTTATCTTCACCTAAAATTTGAAGTTTTCAAAATATTGCCAATTTAATATTTTTATATGGCGATTTTGCATTCAATCGTTAAACAATTAGATCTAGGATAGCCACGATCGTATTTGAGATCGTACTCGTTTATTACTTACTACATATGCATACACACAACATCAATTTGTTTATCTGAACGTTCTTTTACGGTAATGTAAAAATCTCAAGAGAAGTTGAATTAATTTTTGTCAGTTTTCTCAATCTCATTTTAGATCTTATTTTTTGCACACCCTGTATGACTAGTTATCCAAATATTATAAAATATCTATTAACTCTTTCAAGTACGGTGGTTCAAATTTTGAACCACGCTTTTTTTGTACTGTGCAGTACGGTGGGGTAAAATTTAAACCACCGTATATTCAGTCTTTTACCTAAAAGGGACACGGGTTTAAATAGTACACCGCTATAGCGGGCCGTTTACTGAGTTATACAGAGTATTATGACTCATTTTGTTTTGACTGGAAACGGTTGTTCATTCGAGAAATGCATATGATTTTTATCATTCCGTCGCGGCCGGCTTACGTGATATTCTTTCAGTGTGAAAACGTTATTCTTTCGAAAGATACTTTACAAAACTAGTGAAATATAGTCTACAGGAGTTATTGAAGGTATGTGTATATATTTTTTTGGTTCTGTACCTTGATTTGGTGAGTTTTGAATCACAATTTTAGGTGTTCAAAAATTGTACCACCGTACTGCAGTGCAATATGAATAGAAGGAGTGAACCTCTCCCATTCAATTTGGTCGGAATGACAGTAGATGAGGTATACGATGAAAATGAGCGAATTGAGAATGGTGACTGTGTTTCGATACCTTCCAATAATGTTTCAGACAACGACAGCGACTTGGAAGACGATACGGTCGAATTACTGGAAGAGGAGGATGGCAATGCAGAAGTGAGCTTTCATTCAGATGAGGATGAATGGAATACAAGTGACAATTTGCCATTAGAGACATTGGTCCAGATGCATAGGTCTCAAAATATAATAGAATGGGGTAATCTCCAGACTAGTGTATCCCCACCAGAACCATTTATTGCGGATACCGGTCTAGCACAATTCATTAGAGATCGTGAAAGCCTGAATCCGTATGAAGCTTTCAATCTATTGATCACTGATGATATTTTGAATCACAGGCTTTTTGAAACCAATCTATATGCGGAGCAGCAGTACCAAGTGTCTGGAAAACCTTATAGACAGGCAGAAATGGATGAAATAAAAACATTTTTGGGAATTAATATTCTGATGGGCATAAAAAAATATCCCAGCTACAGAGATCACTGGTCTACATCTCCGGATCTTCACGATCCGTATATTAGCCAAGTGATGACCTTACATAGATTTGGATGGTTTCTCACAAATTTTCATCTGAACGATAATAGCGTAATTCAGGGGTACTGCTGGAATTTCCAAGTATATACTTACTAACCTAACCTAACCTAACCTAACCTAACCTAACCTAACCTAACCTAACCTAACCTAACCTAACCTTATAGACAGGCAGAAATGGATGAAATAAAAACATTTTTGGGAATTAATATTCTGATGGGCATAAAAAAATATCCCAGCTACAGAGATCACTGGTCTACATCTCCGGATCTTCACGATCCGTATATTAGCCAAGTGATGACCTTACATAGATTTGGATGGTTTCTCACAAATTTTCATCTGAACGATAATAGCGTAATTCAGGGGTACTGCTGGAATTTCCAAGTATATACTGGCAAGACCGGAAACGTATTGGAAAAGAATTTGGGATCTAGGGTAGTCAAAACTCTGGCAGCTCCGCTTGTGAACAAAAATCATAAAATATATTTAGACAACTTTTTTGTCTCTGTGAAGCTAATGGAAGACCTTCTTGAGCTGAAACTATTTGGTTGTGGCAGTTTAAATCAGACAAAAATCTAGCAAGAGGAGAATATGATTGGCACACAAGTAACACTGCAGTGAAGTGGCGTGATAAGAGGTCCGTTCACCTCTTCTACAGCAGTGAAAAGAAGGGAAAAAGATGGAAACATTGTTCAAATACCTTGCCCCGTGCTACTCACAGACTACAATAAAAATATGAATTTTGTCGATAAGTTCGACCAGCAGAGAGCATGCTATGGAATTGACAGGAAAAGCCACAAATGGTGGCACAGAATTTTCTTCTTTTTCCTTGATGCTGCAGTGGTGAATGCTTTCGTTTTATATAAATTGCATGATAAGTCACCTCCGCTCAAGTTGAAAGATTTCCGGAGGCAAATTAGTGATGGTCTTATTGCCAAAAGTCTGGTTAGAAGGAGGTCTTTGCCATTGGAGCTTTCTATGTCGACAAAAAAACACAAACCTACCGTTTCATCGTCAGTGAGACTAACAGAAAGTATACATCAGCCAATGAGGACAAGCCGCAGAAGATGTGCGCATTGCAGCACAAAGAAGTCAGATGTGAGGACAAACTGGCAATGCAGTGTATGTCAAGTTCCCTTGTGTCTAGGAAAAAATAAGAGCTGCTTTCAGACTTATCATAGAAAATGATTTTTTATATATATAATATATATATATATATATATATATATATATATATATATATATATATATATATATATATATATATATAAAATATGTATTTAAATATAAATGTTAACGTTATTAACCCAAAAAGACAGAATTCAGTTTTAATTTTTTTCGAATGAAATCAGTCACATAAGTATGCTGGTTCAAAAAATGCACCACCCTCTATTTTTTTGTCAATTGATTTCAGATTTCTTTTTATGCTTGATTCAGCTTCATTATGATGTAACGAATCAATATGTTCCATCAATCTTCGTTTTTTCGAATAAAATTTTTTTTGTACCTCTAAGGTTTTATTTTCACTGGAATTCTTGTACCGCAAAGAGTTAAAGTAGGTCCTTTTCAACAAGGAATCTAACCCAAAGTAAGTAAAAAAGACTTCCTTATAGGAACAACTGATAATTATATTAGGGCTTGCAATCGTCGTTTTTGACATAAAAACCTAAATATGTCAAAAACGCTCAGACTTAGGTATAGGACATAATGCATAAAATCTGTCTAGAGTCTTAAGTAGAATTCAAAAATGTAATAATATATAGGGTATCCTATTTAAAATAAGCAACTTAGGGTCTATTTCCGGTACAACCGGAAGTATGTTATCAACAAAAAATCATACATCAGATGCATTTTGATCCATTGGACTTACCTGCAAAATTTCATAAATATTCTCCTTTTCCTTCGAAAGATATTTACTTGGTTCCATACTTTATCGCAACCCTGTATATATATATATATATATATATATATATATATATATATATATATATATATATATATATATATATATATATTATATATATATATATATATATATATATATATATATATATATATATATATATATATATATATATATATATATACATATATACATATATAGCCATGTGACGGCAGCACCCCATCATCGAATTTTCGAACAATTTTTGAGCGGTTGGATTGCCCACTGTCAGCCAATTTTTGCCCACCCTTCAAAAAGTTATATATATATTTTACTAAGTTTACTTGAAATAAGTGAGACTCAGTCGACATTATACATCACCGGCCGAATTTGAAAAATAAATCTGTTTGCACAATCTATGACTATGGTTCGTTTGCCCAAAGTTTCAGAATTTCAATATTATTTACTATGCTTTTGAAGGACTTATTTATCACAATATGCCTTTCCCACAATCCATAGTACGATTTTCGCAGATTAACATGAATATCATATTTGTCAAACAACATCATTCCTTCTTGCAGTTTTAGTAGAGGTTTAGGTGTTTTCAAAAAAAAAATCTACAGCACTTCTAATATCAAAAAATTCTTTGTGGGTCATTATTTTCAGCTTGAATGGTGAAATGATGTTTTCGTGCGTCCTGCACTACTTTGTCCCAATGTTCTGGAAGTGTCACTATGTTGGCTTTCTTTTTCTTGTTCCCGACTAAGCCGAAATCTTGATCATTCGAAAGATAGCTGTGTTTTCTCATCGGAAAGAGTTAATTAACTTTCTTGAAAATTTTTAAGACGTGGACTAATATGGACTTGTCTGGTTTTTGCCGGAATTGTCAGGGACTTATTTTGTTTTTGTAGAATCGCACTTATTTCTATGCCTTATATCTCCCAACATGTCCAGTTTTTGGTAAAACAAACTACATCAGTAGATAGCCAATGTCTTAAAGCATATAAAATGGCGGCAACTTGAAAATACGTTATTTTGAACTTGTCTGGTTTTTGGAATAATGCCTTCAATTATAGTTATATAAAAGCATTTGCAAGCTACTAGCAGAAATTAACAATCTCATACTCATACTCACTCACTCTCAAATTACACAAAAATCGCTTTATCTAGGAAACTACTCATTTCAAATTTTGGATTGATTGGGCCGATACTTGGTGTAAATTAATAAACATGT
>JARQZK010003007.1:77500-180000 GCA_030704885.1 Cynegetis impunctata | reverse complement strand
ATATATTTTTTAATATGCAACATGATCCCCAAATGGAAAATTTAAGGTAACTTCGTTTCTTAATAGTACAATTATTCAAAGAAATTTCATCATAGGTATATAAATAATATAATTTATTTCTTCTGGCATAAATTAATCATGAGTATTTATGGGAAAGAGTGTCAATACAATTGGTTATATATAAATATACTTATATATATATATATATATATATATTATATATATATATATATATATATAATATATATATATATATATGATATATTATATATATACATATATATATATATATATTATATATATATATATATATATATTATATATATATATATACATATATATATATATATATATATATATATATAATATATACATATATATATATATATATATATATATATATATATATATATATATATATATATATATATATATACATATATATATATATATATATATATATATATATATATATTTATATATATATATATATATATATATATATATATATATATATATATATATATATATATATAGAGGATAACTATTTGTAGGGACTGCAGCAATGTAAAAGGAAACTCTTTGAAGTTTTTCCAAGCTTTCGGAATCGTTTATTCGATAATACGATATAAGAAACATTGAAAATTATGGTATTTGTTAAAAAATTAGAAAAGTTGATACATTTTTGAAGTTATAATTAAATTTCTGAACGAAATGACAAATCAGTGTCACTCATTTTTTTTAATTTTCAAATTGAAGTTTGACATTATTTCGTTACGTTAAATTAATTTGATTTTGTGTTATTTTATATCAAGTGAAAGTAAAAAAGAATAAATTTCACTCAAATGGCTTATATCTGTTTTTTTATTGATGGATTTATTGTCTTAATAAATAAAGGCCATTTCTAAAAAAGATCTTTTTGAAAGATGTGATTCTCTTGCAAGAACAGTTGTTGAAAGGTAGTTCATCTGGTGGTCACAATCATTGACATGTTTAGCTAAAGCACATCTCTCAGGGTGTAATCTACTATCACTCTTATGAGAAGTGATTCTGTCTTTTAATATTCTTTTTGTTTGGCCAATATAATTCTTATCACAATCATGACAAGGGATATTATAAACAACATTTGTGAGTGATAAAATAGGAATTTTGTCTTTTACTTTCGAATATATTTGTCTCATTGAAATAACTGTTCTATTTGCAATTTTGATGTTTTCAAAAGATTGAAAAATTCTGGTCAGTTTAGGTGTTATTTCTTTTATATAAGGTAACGAGGCATAAAAAATTGAAACTTGACTCATATCTGTAACAAGTTCATTATGAGAATTGTTATTTTGTCCTATAATTTCATTTTCTGATAAGGATGTGCTAAATAAAATTTTCTTGACTAAAGATGGTGGGTAGGAATTTTGTAAGAAAAGTTCTTGAAGTTTATTCAAATTTTTGTTATGAAAAGATATATCAGAAATTTTGAGTACTCTGTTCTTCATTTGTTTTAACAAATTCACTTTCATCGAAAATTTGTGATAAGAAAAGAAATTCAAATACCTTCCTGAACTGCATGCTTTTCTATACCAATCAATCAATATTATGTTATCAACCAATCGTATAAGTTTTGTATCAAGAAAAGGTACTGAAAGATCTGAGTCTTCTGTTTCGATTGTGAATTGAATGAATGGGTCGTAACTATTGAAAGTATCTAAAATTTCTGTTATACCATTATTATGTAAAGCTAATATTATATCATCCATATCTATATTTTTTGATGAAAAATAAGTTAAAAGAGAGTAATGGAATCGCTGTGTCTAGCAATTCATCCATAACATGAGCTGCAAGAATAGGTGAGATTGAAGATCCCATTGGAGTTCCAAAAGTTTGTCTGAAATATTTTCCATTGAATGAAAAATAGTTATTTTCAAAGAGAAATTTTATCAAGTCTGCTGATACGGTCCCAATTTTTATCTATTGCCCTAAGGCAAATATCAAGATAAACATTACTGAAAAGAGAGACAACATCCAAACTGGCCAAAACGTAATTATCTGGTAATTTGATTTTATTAAATTTTTCTGAAAATTCAAAGGAATCTTTGATAGAGTAAATGTTATCTGAATCATATGCATTAGATAAAATATTCGTTAAAAATGAAGCAATTTGTTCTGTAGGAGAACCTATGCAAGCTATTATAGGTCTCATTGACAAAATTGGTTTGTGAATTTTTGGTAAGGAGTAAAATTTTGGAGAAATACCATTATAGCTAGTAAGCTTTTTCTTTACATTGCCATCTATTAGATTCTTATCATTCAGAATTTTTATCAAATTATTATATTTACTTTGTATTTGTGCTGTTGGATCATTCTTGAGCTCAATGTAGGAAGTACTGTTATTAATAACATCATTAGATAAATCTAGATATTGTTGTTTTTCCATAATAACAGAAACATTACCTTTATCTGACTGAGTAAGAATCAAATCTGGGTTGTTTTTTCAAAATTTTTTTTGATTTGTTGTAAAGATTACGAAAAATATCATTTTTTTTATTAGAATCAACATTGAGTAAATGGTTAGTAATGACATTAGTAGCTCTAGCTATAGTGATGTTTCTTTTATTATTATCATTAATAGAAGAAGTAATGTAGTCCACATCTGATAAAATGTTTTTATAGGGATGTCTACTTTCAATAGTTACGACCCATTCATTCAATTCACAATCGAAACAGAAGACTCAGATCTTTCAGTACCTTTTCTTGATACAAAACTCATACGATTGGTTGATAACATAATATTGATTGATTGGTATAGAAAAGCATGCAGTTCAGGAAGGTATTTGAATTTCTTTTCTTATCACAAATTTTCGATGAAAGTGAATTTGTTAAAACAAATGAAGAACAGAGTACTCAAAATTTCTGATATATCTTTTCATAACAAAAATTTGAATAAACGTCAATAACTTTTCTTACAAAATTCCTACCCACCATCTTTAGTCAAGAAAATTTTATTTAGCACATCCTTATCAGAAAATGAAATTATAGGACAAAATAACAATTCTCATAATGAACTTGTTACAGATATGAGTCAAGTTTCAATTTTTTATGCCTCGTTACTTTGTTCCCTGTTTCTTTGATTTGAGCAAGGCACTTGACTGCGTGAGCTATATCATATTACTAGATAAACTTCACTGTCGTAGTTTCTACTTGAATAGCATACATGTATGTGGATCGTACACAAAGAGTGAAAGTGGGTAGCATTTTGTCCGGGGTATTACTGGTTCAAATCTGAGACTCTCATTGATCATATTACGACCATTTTCCTTTTTAATTTTCATAAACGACCAGCCACTGTTTGAGGTAGGTATTTACAAAGTATACTCTATTTTCTGACAATATCGCTATTTAACTTACTGCTTAGGATACTCACGGTGTCAGAAAATGCAAAGTTGAGAGCTGAGGGGTAGTTTGTGACAAATAAGCTGCTACTAAATATAGAAAAACTCAAAAGTTTAATTTTTCACTTAGAGCTATTAGTTCTACTTTGGTGAATTTGGACTCTAACAAGGTCATGATTGTGTTAAGAATTATATTGGCCAAACAAAAAGAATATTAAAAGACAGAATCACTTCTCATAAGAGTGATAGTAGATTACACCCTGAGAGATGTGCTTTAGCTAAACATGTCAATGATTGTGACCACCAGATGAACTACCTTTCAACAACTGTTCTTGCAAGAGAATCACATCTTTCAAAAAGATCTTTTTTAGAAATGGCCTTTATTTATCAAGACAATAAATCCATCAATAAAAAAACAGATATAAACCATTTGAGTGAAATTTATTCTTTTTTACTTTCACTTGATATAAAATAACACAAAATCAAATTAATTTAACGTAACGAAATAATGTCAAACTTCAATTTGAAATTTAAAAAAAAATGAGTGACACCGCTTTGTCATTTCGTTCAGAAATTTAATTATAACTTCAAAAATGTATCAACTTTTCTAATTTTTTAACAAATACCATAATTTTCAATGTTTCTTATATCGTATTATCAACATCTATATAATCATCCTCATGATAGATTCTCCCTGATGATGGAATAAACGATTCCGAAAGCTTGGAAAAACTTCAAAGAGTTTCCTTTTACATTGCTGCAGTCCCTACAAATAGTTATCCTCTAAACTAGTCAGCTACTACCCTCCTCTTATAATTATATATATATATATATATATATATATATATATATATATATATATATATATATATATATATACATTCCATACATTAGTATGGAATATAAGATCATAGTATATGCTTACTTAAGTAAAGTTCTTAATAGATGTTTAAAGCAGAACAGCTTTCAAGAGAACTCCTCGTTGCGTAGGTAAGTCACTGCTTGCAAATATACATGGGTGAATGCTTGACCAGTATTCATAACATAAAGTTTCTCGAGAAAACAAATAATATTTTCATCACAAGTATGTACAACGTACTTGTTAGCCTGAGTAATTCATTAAATAACTTTGTAAAGTAATAAAAACTAACTTTTCATGGGATGTAAATTCAATTCAAATTCATCAAATACAAATTTGAAAGAGGAAAGTCATAGAAACCATGTAGTTCATCTAATATTTTCTTAGAGAGATAGCTATATTTTTTCCAACACCGAGAATCAACACTATATTAGTACATAGGGATAGATCAGATGATGTAAATCAAACCCATGTCCAAGAAGGCATCTTTACTACTATCTTTACTTATCTTTACTTATCTAAGCACTTAAATAATGCCTCAACTACGTCTGAGCTATCCATAAAATTATAGACCTACCTCCGTTCTTATTGTTATTTCAAAGATAGTAGATAAGTATCTAACAAAACAAATAATACTTTATTTTGATTCATTGATCATATTACGACCATTTTCCTTTTTAATTTTCATAAACGACCAGCCACTGTTTGAGGTAGGTATTTACAAAGTATACGCTATTTTCTGACAATATCGCTATTTAACTTACTGCTTAGGATACTCACGGTGTCAGAAAATGCAAAGTTGAGAGCTGAGGGGTAGTTTGTGACAAATAAGCTGCTTCTAAATATAGAAAAACTCAAAAGTTTAATTTTTCACTTAGAGCTATTAGTTCTACTTTGGTGAATTTGGACTCTAACAAGGTCCTAGGGGTGCATTTCAACCCAAGGCTGAAATGGGATGTGCAGGAGGTCCAAGTGTGCTATAGACTAAGTTGTGCTGAGTTTTTGCGCTCCAAAGGAAGGATATCAGGGTTCTGCCGGTGTTGAACTTTTGGAAGGATTACACAGATGCATTCAGGAAGCTGGACATTCTCACTTTATAATGTCACCAATCATATATGTGAAGAGGGAGGTAGATCATTATGCAATACGATAAGCCAAGATGTAGGAGTGATGATCCCATGGCTCCCTTCATTAGATAAGCTGAATGCAAGAAATAATTCGCATATTTGGCTTTGACACTGTTTAATACATTGCCAGAATACGTTAGATGCTTAAAAATCTATATTTTTAATACTGGATATAGTCAAGAATTTTTTATCCACCAAAACTAATAATAACCAATATCAATTTTTGAGATAACATTGAGCCCCATTTCTAATTTTCATTTGTGTAATCTCAAATTGAACTTATTGACATGTATATGATACTTATTTTTAACACGCTTTTGTTAGCTTGACCTGTATGTTACGGAATTTTTCAACGTTATTTCTACCGCCTTTAAGTTAGCTTATTTGAAGAAGGATGATCATTTAGAAATTAAACATTATTAAAAAACCTTCGAAGAAGGTGTCCCAATACTCAAAATTCGCACTTTTTTACGCAATAATGCTCAGCATCACTATTCATCAATGTATGAGAAAGTGTGGATTTCTCGATATTGGGACACATATAGCCATCTCTCTTAAAAGGTTATTTAATAATTTTCATATTAATTTCCAAGTTCAAATTTATTTTCAATTAGCAACTTAGGCCAAAAAATTGATAAAGCTTTGTGGAACTTTACGAATAATCGGTGCAAGTATTTGCTTGCCGTCTCTTGAGGTTGTAGCAGCTCTATGAGTGCGTTTTAACTGCATTATGACATAGATCACAGCAGTAGAGATTTTTTCTGGATGTGGGTTTGGTGTACAACGAGAGCTTTATTTCTAATCTTTGAGATTAGTAATGTTTCCTGCGGATATGAATTTCATGCCGCTTCGGCCTTTATAAACCCCAGCATAGCGGTCAGTGAATATAATAAAAAGAGGATTTGGCGATTCACTCCATCCCGAGTGAATAGTACCAATCAGATAAATTGAAAACGAAATGGCAATCATTCTTTCGAATGTAATGAATTGCCATGTTTCTATTTTGCACTATTATTATATAAACAGGTTTCGGACACGAATAGCACGACCCCTTGGAAGGTTATTCGATTATTTTCAAATGATTTTCTACGTTCAAATTAGTTTTGAAAGAAATTGTTTTTATTATATAGCATACATAGGGTTGCCATCCGTCCGGGATTCCCCGGATGTGCCCTAGTTTAGGGGGCGTCCGGGGGACGTCCGGACGGGGCTTTCAAAATATGTCCGGGTAAGACCTGGACAAATTTTATGTCAGGGGAATCTCGATTGATAGTCCAGTCTAAAATATACAAAGTATAAACTGTGTATTTATCCCATACAGCACCGATTTGTATACAAATTTGAATTTAGATTCTAATTATCATCTATTTCAAAGTGTACCCTGTGCCGGGGGTTGCTTTTTCTCTGGGGGTGGATGCCACCCCTTTTTGAGGGTGAAAAATTTTTCATTGAAAATAAGTACGGAAATCGATGAATTGACTAATTCTAAGCAACTTTTTTTTTCATGAAGTTTTTTCTGAAAGTCAATAATTTTAGACTTATTCGTGACTGAAATTGTCGGTTTTCAGGCAAAAAACCCACGTTTTCAGATTCTTTTCCGCGAATAACTGGAAAAATGTGCATTTTATCGAAAAACCTCTAGAGAGCAAAATTATAGCTTATCAAAAAACAAAGAAAATCGTGTATTTATGATGTATTCTGACCCAATACAAACGGAATTATTGCTTGTTGAAAGTTGATTGGTATTTACCACTATGTGTACTCATCAATATAGGTACCTACTATGCATATTCTAATTTCTACAAAAATGTGCTTTTGGTTTTTTCCCAATAACTCGCTCAGTTTTCAAGCAATCAAGTCCTTTAGAAAAGCATTTTGTAGTTTTTAAGAACTAGAAACTCATTTGAATAAAAAAGTTTTTCAGATATTATTTTTAAAAAGGTTCATGCTAAAAGGGCTCAAAAAGGGTACTTTGCGCGAACACACGCAAGCTTTAAATGGCCAAATCTTACTCAATTTTTATCCTATAAAAAAATTAAAATCCCAAAGTTTTCAAATAAGGAAAACATATAATTTCTTAATGAACAAAATTTTGAGTATAATTAATAGTTTTTGAGTTATTTTAAAGAAAAGGCGATTTTTCGCTAAAATACGATAATGATTTTCTCTCTTCAAACTCAATTTTCTTCGAAAAGAAATACTTTAAACTAGTCAAACAATCAGAAAAAGTTATAAAAACATAAATGAAGTGAATTGTAAAGTTGCAACGATTTTTTTCAAATGGGGTGGAAGAGAGGGTGATATTTTCGATATTTTTTTCCAACGAAAAAATAGGAATTAACATTATTTTCTTCATAAATCGCTTAGTTTTGATGGTTATAAAAAATAAATGTTTTCCAAAGGACTTTAAAAAAAGTTTTATGAGTTTTCCCCGAAAAATGCATTGGTTTTTGGTTATCGTACGTGAAAACTTTCCATTTTGGCGATTAAAAATACCAGTCAACTTTTAACAAGCAACAATTCCGTTTGTATTGGGTCAGAATTCAGAATACATCATAAATACACGATTTTTTTTGTTTTTTTATAAGCTATAAATTAAATGTGTGGAAAAGTATGGAGTTTCAGAAGAAACTTCATGAAACAAAAGTTGCATAGAATTAGTCAGTGTATCGATTTATGCACTTATTTTCAATGAAAAATTTTTCACCCCCAAGAAGGGGTGTCATCCACCCCTAGAGAAAAAGCAACCCCCGTCACAGGGTAGACTTTGAAATAGATGGTAAGTAGAACCTAAATCCAATTTTTCATGAAAATCGGTGCTGTATGGGATAAATACACGGGAAAATGGTCACTGACTGGACTATGATTGAAAGTCGAGCAATATATTAAAACAAATCTTAGTTAAAGTTTCATTTTTATAATCGTAAGCCGCCTACAAGCTAAATCCAGAGAGCAACTTGCTAAATACACAGTCGGTTTCTCCTCTGAACGAAATAAAGTATAATTTTGAAGATTTGAGTTGCTACCACTTTTGAAAATTCTTTTTGGAAAAGAAAGATATTTTGGCAGAAATTGGAAAGTCGGAAAAATATCAAGTTAAGTTAAATTAGTAAAAAGAACTTGATCTAGTTGAAGTTAAAACTTGTAACTTACGTTTAATTTATAGTTAATAAATATTTTAGGCTTTTGATTAGGTACCTAACCTTTCTAACCGAAATAGATGATCCTATACGGAGTTTCCGGGAAAGAACTAAATTTCATTCGAATGTCCCGCAATTAAGGTTATGGCAATTCTTAGCATACAAAACTGGGAAATATTTACTCCAAGACTTTAGGATTATCTATAAAATCCGATTTATAATAACAATACCCTCAGCAAACATTTTTATGGCATAGTAAATAGTGAGAGTTCTGACCAATGTATTAAAATTCAAATGGAAGTTTGTATTATATAATACTTCATACAAAATCGCAACACAAAGAATATATAATACTTCATACAAAATCGCAACACAAAGAATATATAATACTTCATACAAAATCGCAACACAAAGAACATAACAAAGGAATGCGTGAACTGCAGAGCTCTGTCACCAAAGTCATATTTCCTCATCATTTTTTTCCTTTTTCACATACAAATAACTACTAAGTCAATTTGATGGTGAGCAAAACCTTAAAACCCTCAATAAAACGTGAATATATTAAAATACCTACGGTTAACAAAAATATTTGAAACCATCAAAAGACACTTCCCCACCATAAAGCTATGAAAATTCAACCTTCTAATTCATTTTGGGGGAGCTCTGAAGGTGAGCAAAACCACGAAAAACATGTTATCTTCATATAGAAACGGCGGTCGGGGAAAATAATTTAATTTTCCAAAGGGCACCTTCTTTATATCTACTCAATCCACCTCCAAAATTTCAACCCTCCAGCTTAAACTAATGGAGCTGTGGAGACGAGGATAACCTTAAAACACTGATTGATTATGCATTAATGTTCATACTTAAACTTTCAGTGTTATCCATTGTGAATGAAAAATATTGAATATTTGAAAATTGTTTTCCATTCTCAACATCTTTTCCCTATGTCAGAAATAAAAGTACTTCACTACTGATCAAAAATCATTATTTGACACACCTCGTATAGGACTGATACAATTTAATATCTGCTTGGCTCATCTTTGGGTTTTATAACATGCAGAACTTTTTATAGACATAGAGAGTACATTTCTTTCATAAAACAAATAAAAGTTTTCCATATGTAGTCAATTTAAGTATATATATATATATATATATATATATATATATATATATATATATATATATATATATATATATATATATATATATATATATATATATATTTCCGCGGTCGGAAGTATTTGAAAAACTTGGTTCTCGGGATGAACCGCGTAAAAGATTTGAAAAATCCCGACGTTTCGGCTCCTTTTGCGAAGCCATCTTCGGGAGAATTAGAAGGGAAAATAATTCAGATACGTGGCCTCAATCTGCCTACTCCACGAATCGAATTAGGAGGAATCGGAAATAATACGATTGCGTGGTCTCAACCTGTCTACTCCACCAACCGTATTGCTTCCTGTCAACTCTGAAGTCTCAACCTGCCTACTCTTCAGAGTCAACTGACGGGCCGATCGTCGAGTGGCCGTATTTATAGGGAAGGGGGGAGGGTACTCCATTGACGTAGTATTGACGTCAATGGGGTATTCACGCACGGTACCAGTGCGGGATGCACTCCGATTGGGTGTGACACGGCGACCGCTGAGAAGCGGCTTCCATGCTGATGGGAGTCTGTGACTGTCATCTCTGGTGTTCAAACAATTTGGACGTTTTTCTATTTCTACAGCTTCACGAAAAATTCGGGATTTGAAAGATCGGACGGGAGCAATAGTTCTTGTATTGGGGAAATCGATAATGTGGCCTGTTTGGGTGTGATGTTGGGAAAGGGCGTTGGTGATATCTGAATGTCTTACTGAAAGTGAATGTTCCTTGGCACGGACCTGAATTCGTCGGTTCGTTTGTCCTATATAAGAACGAGGACAATTGGAACAGGGAATCTCATAAACACCGTGATTTTCGTTAGGAATTTTATCCTTGACGGATCTGACCAGATGGGAGAGTTTTTGTTGGGTGGTGAATATTGTTTTGATGTTTGTGTTTTTGAGAGATCTTGCGATCTTATCTGTTACTCCTTTGATGTAAGGAAGGAATAATTTAGGTGTAGATTCTTGGTCAGTGGGATTGGAACGTAGTAGAGGTGGGGTGATGTTTGTGTGTTTGTGTATGTTCTTGTTGATTTGATATGTGTTGTAACCGTTCTGTAATAATATATGTTTTAGAGTCTTGAGTTCTGATTCACGGTGTTCGTCGTCAGATAGTCGAATGGAGCGGTAGATTAGGGTATTAACTACAGAGTTAAGTTGAGAGGGATGGTGGTGAGACTGGGCGTTCAGATAACGGTTTGTATGGGTGGGTTTACGATAAACTGAATAGGAGAAGCCTTGGGATGAAAGTTATTTGACCATGACATCGAGAAATGGCAGAGACCCATCGTTTTCCACTTCCATTGTGAATTGGATACTTGGATGTATGCCATTCAAATGATTCAAGAAGTGGAGCAACGCGTCTCCGCCATGGGGCCAGATCGCAAGGACATCGTCTACATAACGTAGCCAGCATGATGGTTTAAGGTCGAATGACGAGAGAGCTTGGGTTTCGAAATGTTCCATGAAGATGTTGGCTATGACGGGGGAGAGAGGCGATCCCATTGCGGCGAAACGTCGAGATTTTTCAAATCTTTTACGCGGTTCATCCCGAGAACCAAGTTTTTCATATATATATATATATATATATATATATATATATATATATATATATATATATATAGGATTTCAAGGTCAACCGCCTTATAATTTAAAGAAAATCAAAGTAAAACAAGCACCCTAAAATATTAAATAGGTACCAATTCGACGAATTAATCAATTGTTGCCCAGCAAGAACCAGGGAAGTGAGACTTTTTTCTTGCCAGAAATAAAATAGGCCCCTCCCAAAAATAGATAAAAATAAAATTCTTGTCATAAAAGTCGAACAAAACTTAATAAAATAACAACAAAATAATATAATAAAATATACATTTAGACCTAAACAAAAAAATTTAAATAAATTCTTTGGTAAAGACATCTATTTTTTTATGGATATAATAAAAACATTGTCTTTTTGATAATAAAATTCATCTATTTCATGAATTTTATACTTTTATGAACTCGGAGGTTAGGTTAGTAAGGTTAGAAAAAGTCAGGTCAGCTCAAGTTTTTGAAAAAAAAAGATCACCCAGCGACAGAATCTGACTTCATATTCGGCTTTTTCAGGCCAAAATGAGCTATAATCCGAAATTTCAAGAAAATCGGGGCAGTCTGTTGTATTATCGATAATTACCATAATTCCTGCATAGATGCCAGTGCCAAACAGAGACATTTTCCCTAGTAAAAAGTAAACACTGCCAACAAAATAATTTATTTTTTACCTGTGATCCGGTAAGCCAAGGATGTCTCTCATAATTTCTGATATTAAAACCGCGATTCTGCTATGCTGCACCAAATTGTTTAATTCCGGGGTAGGTCGCAATGTTTTTATTAAAACTTTATCGTTTTAACTTAGTGCACTAAAGTTATGGGATAACAAATATTCCACAGTCACCATTGAAATTTTCAAAATTAACTTCAGTAACCGAACTCATTTTAAAAACAATACGCCAATAAAATAAATTAAAACCGACGAAACGTCCAACGGTCCTTGTCCAACGAAGTCACTCGATTTTACCCGAAAGCCAATAGTTGTGATTGGTTGACATTGTGTGAGACTTAGGTGCAATCGGTGTTGCCATTTGCATGTGTTTTCCTTTTCTATTGCAATGAAGTATTCACTCGCAGTATTCGCACCGTTGTTTGCTTTTCTGTGGCAGGCATAATGAACGTTGAAAATATACCTTTTTTAAGCCTCTGCACCGTTGCCACAAATCTTGAAATGAATGAAATGCAGTAAATGTAAATACCTTCTATGGCAATTAATAAATTATATTATATAATGTAGGTTGAAAGGAAGGTAGGTGCATAAAATAATATGATTTTGATTAATATGAATATGCTGAATGCTGACTATTCAATATAATATATTAGTGATACACGGAATATTATTGAGGAGGAGGCTTAGCCTCCTTAGCCGCCTTCGAATAGCCGCCCCTGATCATCGTCTAGGAGGTATGAAACGGATTTGAAAACCACTCAAGCAGCTCACTGTTGCCTTTCGATATAATGCAATAGTCTATATTTTCGGGAGAAATACAACTTAAAATATGAAAAAAATATTTTTAATTAGTCCACATACGTTAATAATCTACACAAAGAACATTATAAATATTCAATTTGTTTCGTAAAATATTATCATATCTTCATAATTAATTTGTGTTTGGATCATTAGATCAAATTTTTAATATGTGTTTTGCATATACTACTGATTTGAAGGAGAAAGTATTTTCTTCTCAACGCTGGTGTTGAAGGATTAAATATATTTTCTGGTTAAACAATATTTTATTGTTGTTTATACATCGCTTCAAAATTATGAGATGAAGCAATAAGGCCACATTTTCTAAATATTTTAACTTCAAATCTAGTAATTGATGGTACTGATACTTGACTATTGTTAACATAATCCAAAATGGTTATTTACGATTTGAACAATATAGTTAAGAAGATGTTTGCATGACACAAGTTATGATGAACTTGATATTCTTCAGATACTAACTGCCTGATGACAAGTTTTTTGGACAGACAAAGTAAAAATAAACTAATTATTCAAGAAAACAGATAATTTTGAAAGGGTTAGGAGATTCATTACTGAACGAACAAGTTCCTGTTTTTCTGTATTTAATATTTCGAAATCTGAATTGAATTTGCTAAAAGCACAAATCATTTTGCATACACAAAATATGAATAAAGTGAGTTGTATATGAAATTAAATATGACTAATAGCTCATTCATCAATATCTTGTATTTCAACGAAATAGGTACCTTCCTGAAAGCTTGGTGTGTAATCTCCCAACTTCCTTATTTATTATGTAGACATCTATGTGCTTAAATAATACCTAGGTATATGCTTTTATATATTCGAAAAATAGAGTCTATTCAAAAACGTGAGTCATTCAATAACTTTTCTCTGGAATATATCCTGCAAATATTTACCTACCACATACCAGTATTTCATTTTGAATTTTCACATGAGTGGTTATGATTTGACGCCAATATATTGGATAATTTGATGATACATTTATATATATATATATATATATATATATATATATATATATATATATATATATATATATATATATATATATATATATATATATATATATATATATATATATATATATATATATATATAAGTATATATATATATATATTATATATATATATATATATATATATATATATATAAGTGTATAAATATATACCTATATATATATATATATATATATATATATATATATATATATATATATATATATATATAACAGAAACAGGTCAATTAAGATACTCTAATATAAAAAAAAATTCAAACATATATATATATATATATATATATATAACAGAAACAGGTCAATTAAGATACTCTAATATAAAAAGAAATTCAAACATATATATATATATATATATATATATATATATATATATATATATATATATATATATAACAGAAACAGGTCAATTAAGATACTCTAATATAAAAAGAAATTCAATCTCAATGTACATTACTCCAGTTACGCAACTGAAAATTGTGGATATAGTAGCAAAATTTAAAAACATTATTGGAATGGATGAAATTCTAATAATAATATTGAAATTACCTACGCGAACCGCTCGTTTTTATTGTAAAGATAGCTTCAGTATAATCTATTTACAAGAAGGATTATCCTACTTCAATGAAGAACTAAAGACCTATTATCCTCTTGTAATATTTGGATTCGCAATGGCAAGTAGAATAGTATTTTCTCAAAAATTAATCTCTTTAACGATTGCCAATATCAATTTATACTGCAGTACACGACTTTACTCAAGAGATGCTATTAGGTTATGGAATATATAATATATACTTTCATAGATCTTCCGAAACCATATGAAACGATGGTCATAATATTCAATTTTAAAAAATTAAGAAGTACCTACGGCATCAGAAATTTTGCACCGCAGAAGACACAATCCTCTTCGAATGAACTCAAAAAGTTGTGTTTAAGGGAGGCGATTCAAGCGTATTTTCGGATTTGGTGGGAATCGATGTGTGAATACCCCAAGGTAGTGTAAGAGGATCAATATTACAATATTGTTTACCATCTACGTAAATGACATTGAATCTAAAATAAGACCGAATTGAATAGCACAGGCATCAGTTTCGATTTAAAAAAAAATTAAAAAGGTTTACACTTACTCTCGGTTCTATTGTTAAAAATATAAAGTTTGTATATATTTCGTAGAAAAATGTGGTTCGATCTGTTTTTATCTCTATGTTTTACATAGTTTAGTTCTTATATTTTTCGCTTGATGTATTCTTATTTCTTTGTTTTACTTTGTTTAGTTTTTATATTTTTCGCTTTATCAATAAATTGTTTAATTTTAGAGATAAAAGAACATATAAAGCATTTTGATATGGATTTCATTTGATACCTACCCTCTGGATAACTAACAAGTTTTGCTGATGATTTAACTTTGGAATAGTACTAAAGAAAGAAAAATCTAATATTATATTCTTCAAATCAATAAGATTCAATTTAAAGTAACCAGATATCAAGAATATTTAATAGCGCCCTCCTCTGTCTCCTACCATTGGAGCTAAAATCTACCAGTATATACAAAAATTTCCGAAGTTCGACTGAGGCTTTTTTTTGGAGAGACCATTTTACTCAGCAGTAGAATGTTATTCTGTAACTGAATTTCACAATGTAACATATACCCTTGATTTTCACATTTGGTAGCAACATGTCTTAATGTTTATTGTTTTTTTTTGTAATATACAGAATTTTATATCTGTATAATTAATTTAATTGACAAATATGTTGATTCTTAACATCTTTTCTTCTATTTTAATAGATTCTTGTTTTGTTCAACTATTGAAAGTATGTTTTGTTTGATTAGTTATCATTATCAAACTTTATTTTTAATTCTTTATATGTGCTTAGTCTACAAAATTTTGAAATTTTATATGGCAATAAAGCTATTTCTCTCTGATCTTCTGGTTGATGTTACTACAATGTTGTATTCTCAAATCGGATCCCTCTTGTAATCTGTTTCTGTATTTGTTTGTATTGTAGTATATACAAGAGAAGAAAAAGCCTTCTCACAGAGGTACGTGGTTGAGAAAAACAGTAAAGATTTCAGTTATTCTTCTGATATTTCCGTATTATTTTTTTTTAAGTTAATCCAAAAACTGGATAAAGAATATTCTTTGAAATTACGGTTCCAAGATAAACCTCAGGATATGTCTATTACATGGTTTCCCTGTAGTTGTCAAGTCAGTAATATTAATAAAATCTTTGTTGAAAGGGTCTGTTAACTTCGTAGCATATGACGCACTGAGGTTTTTCTTCATTGTTCAAATTAGTACCTACTTGTGAAACCATTGCTTCGTCCAAAGTGGACCCATTTGCTTTTAAACAGCGTGTCATTGTCACGATCACTCGAAATAATTTATTTCATTATATTTGTCTCCAACATGCACTTCAACTTCAACAGGATTTTATTCACAATATTATTCACGGAATAAATGAGTTATGACATAATGTAGCCGCCTCGAAAATTAACAACTAATGAAAAGGCGCGCTAAGTAAGTGTAGCGATTAGGAGATTTTTGGTGGTATTCATTCATTATTCTTAGTATCTGAGATGAGACTGCGAACCCCATACACGTAGGTAATCTTCAACCTCCAGGGGGACCCACAAGTAAAGAAACACTGTTGTAGAGGACTTCTCAAGGTCAATATTTAGTTCTTTTAGGCATATATTTTTTTATATATTATATATATTATATATATATATATATATATATATATATATATATATATATATATATATATATATATATATATATATATATATATATATATATATATATATATATATATATATATATATATATATATATATATATATATATATATATATATATATATATATATATATATATATATATATATATATATATATATAGACAGTGGCGGATTTATCAGCAGGCTGAAGCCTACGGCGGAAGATTTTAGGAGCGGCAAAATTGGCGCCAAAATTTTTAACTTCCCACTGAAAAAATCAAACATTTTCGGAAATTGGTAAGTTATTGTTTTCACCCCGATTTCCGAAAATCGAGTTTTTTTCAGATCTGGACGTTTCAAGGTACTAGGAAGCCGTTATAACTATTTTTACGATAATATCTTCATGGCTATATGTATGTGTATATAAACCTCTTATAACTTTATGCGGCATTCGAGTTTCATCGAACTTAAATTTCCTGAGAATTGCAACTGATTTGGCGCTGTCGATTTTGAGAAATCGCAAAATTTAAATTATCTAAAAAATGTTTTTCGGTAACTTTTAGACTACCAAACCGATCAATCTCAAAATTTAATCTCCTCTCTTTCTTATTAAACTGCGTCGATTGACCCAGACAGCATGAAAATCGGTTGATCGATTCGGGAGATATCGTTTTCGAAAAATTTTTCTATAATTCTGTAAAACGGTAAACCATGGAGGCTGTCCCTGTAACTTCCCGCTAATTTTGAGTTAAATGCTCTCGCAAAACTACCTGATAGTTAATTCATACGACGATATAATTGATGAATTTGCGAATAAAAAATCGCGCAAAAAGGTATTGTAAAACTTTCATCACTTGATTAATCATCAACCAGAATATTACCAGATGATTGAATATATTGTTCTTAAACTGTATGTAAACGCAATGAAAACTGTATGTAAACGCAATGAAAACTGTTTAACTAATTCCGATTTTGTGTAAGTAGTAATAACGTATGTATACCTTACCCCGCGTTGTTAGTAGTAGGTACTAGATATTCGGTTTTTATTATCTCAGAAATATACCAAAAAAATATTTCTTGTGCAATGTTACCTAAATCGGTGGGTTGTAAAAATGATTTAGGAACTGACACATCGATCCCCTAGTTCAAAACCATACTAATTACAGAAAAAGGTGGTCCAATCATAAAGTTGCAATTTCATTGAATAAAAAATTGTATTTAATATGATTGTGAACTAATGTATCGTATTGTAAAGGTCGGTAGGGGCGGCAAAATTTGAATAGCCTACTAGCGGAAAATATCCGCCACTGTATATAGATCTATATATATATATATATATATATATATATATATATATATATATATATATATATATATATATATATATATATATATATATATATATATATATATATATATATATATATATATATATATATATATATATATATATATATATATATATATATATATCTATATATATATATATTATATATATATATATATATATATATATATATATATATATATATATATATATATATATATATATATATATATATATATATATATATATATATATATATATATATATATATATATATATATATATATATATATATATATATATATATATATATATATACATATATTAGATTTAAATATATACCTTCAAAAGCTGCTCTTCATTTAACTTCTTGATATCCACTTTCTGGATAAAAGGGATTTACATTACTCATATTCTTAATATAACAGTATTCATAGTCTATCAAAAAAAATTTTAATTATTGTACGTTTCGCCTCTACCAACGCTTCTTCAGTTCAGACTATATTTTAAGAGAAGCCATGGTAAAATATAAATGTGCATCACAATCTTGTATAAACATCGAAAAAAAAATTTGTTTCGTTTCTGTTGAAAATGGATTCACATCAAGTGGCAACCTCGAATATTCAATTGAAATAAGAATTTTCCAATAATAGGTAGGTATCTGAAGAATTCATTAGGTTTGAAAGAAAACCACTGAAAAAATGAAGTTCAACTAGTGTTTCGTTTCTATGACTGATAAACTCATATAGTGAATCCTTTTTGTCTAGACTATTGTATACATTACATTTAATTTATGGCTCTAAAACTGTCAGCTTTGGAAATTTTACATGGATCTACGTTCCGAGTGTTCTGGTACTTGTCAACCTTAAGGGCGCAAATAACGTGGGAACGTAGGAATATGGCACAAATACCAAAGCCAGATAGTTGAGCATTTAGTTAGTTAGTTCGTTTTAAGTCTTAGTGACAGAAAGTTCATTACAAGTTCGTTCTTCACTTTTAATATAGATAGAAAACACTCCTGCTTCGTGGCAGTTAGCACGTAACAAATATTTATATATATGTTTATATATATTACAAATTAGTGATTAGGAATAAATACTGTGATAAATTGGAGGCATTTGTAAATAGATCGTTGTGAAAAAAGTACATTCTTTCTTTTTTTAACTGGTCAACTAAAGCGCGTGAGTGTCCGATTAACATACTTACGCGGAAATCGTAGTTCCTGAATTGTTCTTCGAGTACATAAGGATACGTACCCAAAACAACTAGAGTGCCTGAAGGTTCATGTTCAAATCAAATTATGTTGTTTCTATACATTGAATTAAACTATTATTTTGTTTTTCAATGTTGTTTTCTTCAAACTCTCTCAAAGTTGAAGCAATTTAAATTTTCTTCCTAAAAAGCATGAATATTTTACGCTGAATAATGAAATAGTTGACATTGCACGGTAAATTATTTATCAGAATAAATTGATGTAACATTACTAATCGAATAAAACCACCGAATTATCGTAAACTTTTCTACTGATTTTTTAGCATGTATTCCTTTCAATCAAAATTTTAGTTCATGGTTATGAACTTTTCAAAATTGTAGTAAAATTACTTCACCCATTGACAGTGAGAATTGACCGTGAGATTCAGATTGTTGAGTAACAGAGTATTGGAAAAAAAATTGTTATAATAACACATAGTCGAATAATTCAAATGTTTTAAAGTGTCAAAAATAATTGAAGAAAGAAAATGCTGATGAATGATTCATTACTAAACAGTATAACACGAATATGAAAACTTCCGAAGAAAAATCTTTTAATTCAACTATTGTTGGTTGATTGTATCAAGAGCAAGTAGAATATGTCGATATGGGGGAACGTTGAAATCGTAGTCATTCTCACATGTTTGATATAGTAATTAATAATAATGCGCACATGTAGGATAATAAATAAAATCTTTATTTGAATGATGAAAAATTAGGAGAATATTAATACAATTTCCATAATAATGAACTTTGCATATTTGTGATTTGTAGTATATGCTATAAGGAATAGCAATCCATTAACACATTCTCTCAACATAACTTCAAATTTTGTAATCGAATCATTATTTATATTATTAGAAAAATACATGTTTGATTTTAACGGTTATTATATTTGACTCTATGGCGCGGCGTTTCACCACACGGTGGCTTCTTCCGATAGAATGAAATCTTGGTATCTTAGTTTAAGGTACATCAATTTTTTCTGCTATCCAACGATGATGAAAATAAATTCAATATTTTAACTGATATAGGTAATCTAGTGAAAAACTAACATCGATTCTTCCACATTATAATTTCAATATCGCTAACCGTACAAACAATTTTTTAGGCGAATTTATAAACAACAATAAATCAAAACCAGATAGAATCTCACAATCGGGTGTACATAAATTATCATGTGGTGATTGTAACAAAATGTATAAAGGTAGAACATAGAAATTTCGGAAAAAGAATTAAAGAAAATGAGGTATGCTTAATAAACAATAAGAGATATTCTAATTATTGTCATCATTCATTTGATAAAGATTTCCATATTTTACATAGAGATAAAAGCCCCAGAAATTAACAGGTAGGTATAAGAAATCTGTTGCTGAACGAACAAATTGAATTAAGTCATTCTCCACTCCTGAATATATTTAATACCTTATGTAGTTTGAGCACGTTTTCTGGAAGGATGACCTACCCTCCACCCTAATTTCAGTCCTTGTTGTAATCGGTTTTCCCTAGCCACTAAAAATTTTAAAAACTTAGATACCAAGATTTCAGTATTTCATTTTATCCGAAGAAGTCACCGTTTGGTGAAATGCCACGTCATATAAATAGATGTTGTCCGATTCGCAGACCTAACCGATATGCACACAAAATTTCATGAGAATCGTTCGAGCCATTTCGAAGGAGTTTAATTACAAACACCGTGACACTAGAATTTTATATAGTAGATATATATATATATATATATATATATATATATATATATATATTTATATATATATAATAATATATATATATATATATATATATATATATATATATATATATATATATATATATATATATATATATATATATATATATATATATATATATATATATATATATATATATATATATATATATATATATATATATATATATATATATATATATATATATATATATATATATATATATATTCGAATTGTTGTTGCCTGTGAACTATTTCTAATCTGTTGAAAATTATTAGCAATAACAGGCTTGTTGAATCTTAAAAAACTCGATTTTATTAAAAAGTTGACGTTTCGCCACGACATTCGTGGCTTTATCAAAACTTTTGAAAAAATTGAAATTTCTTTGACATTTATTGATTTGAAAAAATTTGAATAAAAACAGACTACTGTTTCACTAAAATTTTTCGGCTGTGGCCGTTCTTTGTTATTTATTACGTGCTATTCAGTCCAATATTAACATTCAAATCTGTTATTATTAGATGGTAAAGGAAACCACGGAAACCTATACCCACGTAATGTTCGAAATAGGTTCAAATTATTTTGATTTTGAAGAGTCAAAGAATAGGGTACTATATTTATCTTTTTTTCAAAAATTTCTTATTGCGGCTGTGGCCGTCTTCAGTTATTAATTACGTGCTATTTAGTCCAATATCAACAGACAGGTCTGTTGATATTATATGGGAAGGGAACCACAGAAACCTTCACCCACGTAATGTGCAAAATAGGTTTAAAATATTTGATTGTTGTCTTTAAAAAGACATTACTTGTAATTTTGGAGATCACATGTTCTGAACTATATATTGAATGTTAATATTGGACTGAATAGCACGTAATAAATAACAAAGAACGGCCACAGCCGAAAAATTTTAGTGAAACAGTAGTCTGTTTCTATTCAAATTTTTTCAAATCAATAAATGTCAAAGAAATTTCAATTTTTTCAAAAGTTTTGATAAAGCCACGAATGTCATGGTGAAACGTCAACTTTTTAATAAAATCGAGTTTTTTAAGATTCAACAAGCCTGTTATTGCTAATAATTTTCAGGAGATTATATATATATATATATATATATATATATATATATATATATATATATATATATATATATATATATATATATATATATATATACTAGCTGACCCGGCAAACGTTGTTCTGCCATATAAATTATTTTTATCTATTCATCTATCTGCCGATGTATATCTACCTATCTAACTATATATCTATCTATCTAGATAGTTATCTATCTTTCTATCTATCTAACTATCTATCATTCTATCAATCTATCTATCTGTCTATCTATCTGCATATCTATCTATCAATTTATCTGACCGGACAAACGTTCTGCCATTATTTTTATCTATCTATCTTTCTATCTATTCATCTATCTGCCGATGTATATCTACCTATCTATCTATCTATCTATCTATCTATCTATCTATCTATCTATCTATCTATCTATCTATCTATCTATCTATCTATCTATCTATCTATCTATCTATCTATCTATCTATCTATCTATCTATCTATCTATCTATCTATCTATCTATCTATCTATCTATCTATCTATCTATCTATCTATCTATCTATCTATCTATCTATCTATCTATCTATCTATCTATATATCTAGTTATCTATCTTTTTATCTATCTATCTATCTATCTATCTATCTATATATCAATCTATCTGACCCGGCAAAAATGTTAATCATTGGAAGTATGAAAAATATATTACGACCTATTCTCAAACCGACTATTGTTATTTTCGATTGCCATCTTGCAGCCCTATTGCAGATCTGTGGATAAAATAAAAAAAAATGAAAATCGCGATGCAAAAATAGGGGTTAATCGTAGAAGGGTAAACAATTGAGAGTATTATGATTTTTTCTATTCTAAGTCATGACAAAATAAAAATGACATAGATTGGTTAAGTATTCTTAAATTTTCTAATTTCCCGCGCAATTTTCTTAATTTTTTCTTTCATAAGAACCTTCTTCTGACAATAAAAAAACACAACAAAAAAAGAATTAGTGAAATCGGTTCAAGCGTGATGGCGTGACCAAGGGAAATAAGGATTCATTTTTATATATAGAGATAGGTATATACATTTATATAATTAATTTGTGTTTTGATGTTCTTGTGAATTCCTGCAATGCTGTGGAAATGTGTGTGAGTAAATAAAAAATGCGAAAAACCCGTATTTGTTGGGAAGTTTCCTCAATTTTCCGTAACAACCTGATTTGGAGTATTGCGAAAATTTTTAAATAAAAAATAGCTGAATCAGTCCAGCCATTCTCAACTAATGAGGTAACAACAACAGCATTTCATCTTAATTTAAACACGAAAAAAAGGCACGAGCAGCAGAGCTCCATCACTAATGTCGTATTTTTCTCGAAGTACATCGCGTATTGTTGTCGAAGTAGCTTTATATGCGATTAGAACGGAATAAATTATAGCTATAGGCGAATCAAAATAAGCGCTATGCCGCCTGGTGACAATCAGAATAACTAAAAATCTTGACATAGTTCTTACGTTCTCCTTTGTTTTGTGTTTGTTTTTGTGTGATTTTTGACAAATATTTGTTATTTGCAATCATTTTGAAAGCTATGAAACGTTCGAATCGTTATTGTTCAGTTCCTCAGTGTTCTTCCTGGGCAAAGAAATGTTCAAATGTGAATTTCTATGCTTTTCCTCCAGCTGGTGATAAATATCGTGTTTGTGTAGAAGGGAAAAAGGAATACTCCTAAAGTCTCTACTTTGTGTGATCTGATAACTACAGATAGTGCTCTAAACAGTTTCACTGGTCTCAATAATATAAAACTATTAGATACAATAGTAAAAGCAGTACAATCTGTTTACAGTGATCAACGGTCACATAGATTAACAATCAAACATGCCAAAATGTTTTGAAAGTTTTCAAAATACTCGAATCATCTTAGACTGTACAGACATTTTTATACAGAAACCAAAGTGCTTTGCTGCAGGATCAGGTTTTACTCTCAGTATAAATCTAGTACCTAACACAGTGAAATTCATGACAGGTGTTTATCCTGGAGGTTTAATTACTTATATTAGTGAACCATATGTTGACTACAGAAGAAGCATTGTTGAATGCCAAAATAGCAGCTGCTAGAGTACATATTGAACGAGTCAATCAGATAATTAAGATATTCGTCTCATGATCTAACCTAAGATTTCTCCCAATTTGGCTACAAAACAAATGATGATTATCACCTACCGCCTCAATAGCAATGAGAATACATACACAGTAACACACTTGTTCACTAAAGAAGCCTGAAAAGTCTTTTTATTTATGGTAAAATTATATTTCAAAAACACAAATAAACACACAACAAATACAACATAAATATTCCAATGTCAATATTTATAGTTCTACGACTGGCCACATTGGCGCTGCATTCTTATTTTCAGATGCCAATATATCGAAGCATTTACATGCTACTAGCTGAAATTAACAATCTCTTACTCATACCCACTCACTCTCAAATTTCACAAAAATCGCTTTATCTAGGAAAGTACTCCTTTTATTAAAAAAAAACCAAATAACTACCTTGTCGACTATCCACCTCTCGTAACATATACCAAACTATGAGCGCCCTACGTGCAGAATTTATTACTCCCATAATAACCCCCATACCTATACAACGAAATCTATATTCGCCAAACATTCGCTTCTAAAATACAATTTAACTGTATTCTCATCATGAAAAAGAACAACCACTAATCAAAATATTAGGCCCCCTTCCAACTTATTATTTTCGAATAAACTTCATTTTATCGAAACCTTGGATAAATTACTAGAAATTTGACAAATTTCTTATATAATTATAATAATTTTTTTTCAGTCACTTTCATTGAAAAATGCCCATTGTACACTATTTATTGTCTTTATCAAAGAGAGTGATGAGTAAAGTATTTTTGTGTTATGTAAGTAAATTTCTTCTTGAATTACTGAAATAACAAATTGACTGAAATCATTCTCCACCCCTGAATATATTTAATACTTTATGTAGTTTGAGCACGTTTTCTGGAAGGATTACCTACCCTCCACCCTAATTTAATTTCTTGTTGTAATTGTTTTTGCCTAGGTACTAAAAATTTTAAAAACTAAGATACCATTCTTTCCGAAGAGGCCACAGTTTGGTGAAACATGTGTTTTTCTCATGATATTGCTATGGGTTCAACCAAGTATTTTTTTTTTTCAACCAACAGTATTTGATTTTCAACTTCATATTTCAAACTAGAAAAATGATATTTCAAATTAAATTCTTTTCTGTGTCGAAGCTTAGAAAAAAGTCATACATTCAATTTTTTCACTACAAAAAAGTGAAGATCAAAAAAAAACAATAGAATAGTATAGGTACCTGAAGTCTGTTTCATGTTCCCTATCCAGAAGCCCGCACCTATCAATACACTCGTTGAAATTTTCGCGCGCAGATTTTAATCTCTTCTGAGAAGAATGTTGCACATATACAGGTCGATTTTTTCTTCTGAAAGCATACGATCTCTGAAAATTGTTGCACTTCGTACTATCAAGTGACTGAAGATTTATTCTTTTTATCAAATGGGAAACATCCGGATACATTTTGCGGTTCGCACTGCTGTTATCTAAGTATAAATATGTTTGAAAATACAAAATATTCTGATATATTAAACATGAGTAACGATTCAAATTCAGCGTCTGAAATGTAAAAATGACTGACTTTCTGTGTATCTTCAGTCTAGTGGAATAGACTGATATCAGTCAACTAGAGGGGGCATTTCCGCTACATGCTGCTATTGTTTTGGTCGAATAAAAGACATATCCGTTCAGTTTATGTAATCTACCAGGCGTAGAAGCAATAAACAGCTAATTTCATATCGTATGGTCAATCATCAATTATGCAAGAGTTGAAAATCTATAAATTTTTTTTCTGATTTCAACCTATCTCATGCACCATTCTTGTAATTTGCGTTATTGTTCTTCAGTCAGCGGCGGATTTACCAGCAGGCTGAGTAGGCTGGAGCCTAAGGCGGCAGATTTTAGGGGCGGCAAATTTGGGGTCAAAATTTGTAACTTCCCGCTAAAGAAACTGAAAATTTTCAAAAATTGGAAAATTATTGTTTTCGCACCGATTTTCGAAAATCGAGTTTTCTTCAGATCTCGACGTCTTGAAGAACAAGAAAGCAATTATGACTATTTTCACGATTATATTTGTATGGTTAGGTTAGGTTATCATTGAGAAGATAACCTGAATACTTATTAATTTGTAAAATGCTATAAAATTTTCTTTTAAACCCAAATTCTTCGTCCTATTTCATCTTGCGTAGCCTGAGCTTAGATAATGATTCTCGTTAATTAACCGACATGCTTAGTAAGCATCTGTGTTCTTTTTGGATTGATTGGGCCGATACTTGGGGTAAATTAATAAACATAAATAACAATAAATTAACCATTGTTTCAATACATCTGTGTTCTTGCCATAAGAACGGTTATTTTAGAATTTGAAAATTTTTAACTACCATAATTTATTTTATAAAGTCCAGACATTTAGTTTTTATGGATTTTTGATTTATCATTCACAATATGATTTCTATTATTATAACTGTTCCGGAATGATACTCCAACATTCAAAACGCTATATTTCGATTTTTTTGTGACTGGATGAACTTAAGTTTATCCTATCAGAACACAAATACAGTTTTGATAATGAAGAGCAGATTCTCATAAGGTATATAACACGATCAATGGAAACCACTCATTTGACTCTGAGATTTAGATATAAAATATGGGTTTGAAATTAAATTTCCGAGAGTGTTTACAAATCAATAAACTGAAAGTATTCTGGTCTTTTTCTCAAAGGTCAGGTAGAACTCACAAAGTAGCTCCTTATTGACCTTGCTCAACAATGAAGTTTCAGGTAGCAGTTCGGCTCGAATGCCCTGAGAATTTTACTCAAGTTCCTAGTAGTAAAAAAGTCCAATGGTGTTAAATCTGGCAATCTCGAGAGCCATTCAATGGAACTCCTACCAATTCAGGATTAACGAAAATTTTAATTCAACAAATCACGTACATAATGCAGTAGTAGCACGTGATGAAATAACACATAAAATGTTAAAAAATATTCGACAAAATTTTGGACAAACATTGATTCTATTACTGTTTGGAAGATAAAACTTGCAATTTGATCATCGAGTTAATAAAAATTCGTTTGAAGTAATTTTTATCGTGTTTATTTTACCGATTTTCCAAAGTTTTATATATTCGTCCCAACGCAGAACAAAAATGCCGTTGAAATGATGTTCTATTCAACCTTCAGTGGTATTCAAGATTTTTATACTTTAGTAAGAATTGCGTTTTATAGATCATTAAATTTATATAGTATAGCGAAAACCAATTTGATTTCAAGATTTAAAAGTATCGAAGTACCTCCGTCCGGTGTACGTGTTCATATTAAAGTGTTATATAGGAGTCATATAGGGTTAACTCAATTTTTGAATTTCAAAATTTGCTAGCTATAAATTTTAAAATTTCATTTTTGGTGGGGGCTATAGGCTGCAGCCTACTCCAGCCTATGGAGGACTCAACATCACCCACACAACATCAAATATAGAACCTTTCAAAGAAACATCTTAAATTTGCTAAAAACCTTTGGATTTAACCTCTGACATTCTTCTAGAATACGTTGTCTCAACCATTTTTAAGGCACAGTCAGTGTTAAAAGAACTTTCGTACGATGTATCACATGCCCTATAGTTGAGTTTGAATTTTCAAAGTTGATACCTAGATCTACAAAATAAGTAATAAAATGGATCGATGTTAGAAATATTCAGCACATATTCGTTTTATTTAAATCCCGAAAAACATTTATTATAATTCAGATAAGAACAGTATCTCCGAAAACCTCACATCAAATTCAAATCTTTCTAATGTTTTATCATTTTTAAAATCCACACAACTTTCCTACCTTATGTAGTTTAGAACTACTACTGTAACTGTGCCAATAGCCCATTAGCTGAGGCATGATAATCTTTAAATAAATAAATAATAAATATAATTTCCACTATTATTTTAAGTAGTTATAGTTCATCTGAAATAATTTATTTTTATTTCTCTTCCATATATTTTCATAAGAACTTCAATTTTTCAAGTTAACCAAAAACTTTTCTTTTTAAAGCAAAATACATCAATAACAATAATTATTTTGAAAAGGTGAAGAAAATAATCTGCTTTATATTCAAGCTAGTGTGGATATATTGTCATTATTAATTAGATTATCCAATCGACCTCAGGCCCAAGGCACTGCAAGAAGCCTTCAATGTGCTGTTTACTCTTACACCAATTTATGTGTGTAATAACATCATTAAAATAATTTTCAACATATTTATATATATATATATATATATATATATATATATATATATATATATATATATATATATATATATATATATAGATAGATATAGATATATATATATATGTATATATATATATATATATATATATATATATATATATATATATATATATATGTATATATATATATATATATATATATATGTATATATATATATATATATATATATATATATATATATATATATATATATATATATATATATATATATATATATATATATATATATATATATATATATATATATATATATATATACGCAAGAAGGTGATTTCAACTTTCCACAAATTACGTGACCAATAACTCATATTCCTGATGGTTATAATATACACAATCTTTTCATAAACTTCGTCCAAAACTCAAATATTTCTTAGCTAATAACCAAGCTAACTCATTTCCGAATCAACAACGAGCCCTTCACACTTGATCTCATGATGATTAACTATTGTCATCACCAAACTTGAAGTGAGCTCCCCTATCAAGAATTCCGACCATGCTGTGTTAACTACGCATATCCAATTTAATTTGTTCTCCATGTGCAACAAAGAGAATGATGACTGTCAAGATGTGACTGATTTCGTGAAAGTAGACTACCATATTTCGATTGTGGACTTTGTAAGATGCATTTGATGGAACTAATAACAGTTCATCAATGTTTGATATTTTTCATCAGACTACAATTAAATGCCTCTCAGATAATACTTCCAGACAAAAAATTTATCGCAATAAATTGAAACCCTGGATCAGTATGCAAATCTTACAGATGGTAAAATACAAGAGGAATATGTGGAGGAAATATAAGCGCTCTGAAAGCGTTGAGGACTTTTCAACTCATAGGCAATTCTCCAATAGCATTAGACGGCAATTGAACAATGCCAGACGGAACTACGAACAGTCAATCACCAGTTGTGGATACAGTAAAAGATTGTTTAAATATATCCACTCATCACTCTCCTCAAAAGATCCATTTCTCGAAGATCTTTTCCTTGGAACCTCTGACAGCCTACCTCTTCTAATTGGTTCTCGTGTCCATGTCATGCTCAGCGATATTTTCTTTTCTCCAAAATAAATTCGAGACCCCCTTTGAGAGCTCAAAAACAATTCCATAGGCTTGATAATCTAACATAATTTTTCTCTAAAAAATGTGGGAAAAGATGTGCGCACCTATTATCTCTAATAATGAACTCTCCTTTCACCTAGTGCTGCATTCAGGCAGGCTGAAATCATGCCTCTGTTACCCCTATCTTCAAAAGGGCGACTAACTAAGTGCCATGAACCATCAGCCTGTTTTATATCGTTTATAAGGTAACGGAGTCTATTATCTCTTAATCAATGACAATATCATCTTACGCTGATGACTTAAAAATAGCTGCGAACCCGCATACCAACTATCAGTACCTCCAAGATGACATCAACAAAATTCAGGAGTGGTGTACAGACTGGCTCATACTTTGTGTAATGTTCTTCACGCCGGCAAGAATAATCCTAGTTTTTTGTACTATCTGAACAGACACCTGTTAAAAACTATTTCTTTTCATAATAACTTAGGTGTAATTGTTAATTCGGCTTTGAGTTGGAGTGAACATATCGCTGCGGTATGTAAACGGGCAAACGGAAGTCATTCCTCATACAAAAAGTGTTCTCGAAATCGTCATTTGACTCGTATTGTAAGCTCCTTTTATTCGATTTACCTCAGAATCTGCCGGTCCCGTATGGTATCCGGATCTAGTCCGTGAGCAAGATATGCTTGAAAAAATTCAGCGACGTGCTACTAGACTCTCATTTGGTCGTACGGAACCCTGTTATGAAACACGGATGGCGATGGCAAATCTGACCACATTTCAAGAACGTCGGCTGCGAGGGGACCTGGGAATATCGTTTAGGATCATAAAATTTAACTATGGTGAACTACTGCGGGGCCACTCTTTGAAGCTTAAGGAAGAAACTTTCCATATCCGAACCAGACAGCACTTACTGAGCAACAGAATTTTTGATGTATGGAATAGTCTTCCTCAAGTTGCAATCGATTCAGTGACTATGAACCAGTTCAAGAATATGATTGGCATTTTTTATTTTAGTAGAGCTTAGTCTTTTTTTTTTGGTTTTTTTGTTTTATAATGTGGTTTTCCATTTTTTAACATAGGTATTAGTCATTCATTTTTTTGTTAATGAGGAGCAATTATAGGATATTGTCGTCCGCCCTTATTTAAATAAATAACAATAATAATATTATGTCATGGCTTGTCAAGATGGAGTGATAAATACAAGATGGTATAAAAAGAACATAATGAAAGTGGACACCCCAACAACTTGCAGAGCATGCCATAGTCAGCAGAAAACTCTTATGCACATCCTGTCTGCTTGCAGAGTCCATGCTCCATTAGGGTATACAGGCAGACATAATGGGGAGCTCCGAATTGTCTACTTCTATCTGAGAAAAGTTTATGGTTTAGAAAAAGAACCAGTGCTACCATATGTTCCACTAGAAATTGAAGTGGTTGTTGAGAACTACATATTGAATCAAACTACTAAGGTAGATTAGTTATTTTATACTTCAACTAATCCTTATTGTTCAAAATTCAATGAATATATGAATAATTAAAGCATAACTAAAATTAAGAATACCCATACTACTCACTAATATATAACTTCAGTACTTTAGATTGTCGTCTTTTATTTCGTGATGAGGAAATGCATCTAAATTTGTCGCAACTTTTAAGTTAGTAATTTTTTGATTTACTACTCCATCTTAAGCATTAACTAAATAATATTCTATCTGTTTACAATATAACAAACATAACAATGATCCAGTTTGTACTCAGTATCATCTTGGTTTCATATTTAACTCTGCCTAATGAGCAAAAGAGCTACACTCCTAAATACAGAATATCCTGAAAGCATCCAATCATACAAATGGTGAAAACAAAATGGAATATTTGAAAAAAATTTATTTCGAAACATGAACACTATAGTTCAATGAATTTATTATAACTATATACATAATATTCAGGTTTTTTTCTGAACCTCCCAGTGTCAAAGTTCAAAATCGTCTCTCTGAAAAAAAATTAAATCAATTTTACTAACGAAGTATTACTGATACATTATAAATATATATATATATATATATATATATATATATATATATATATATATATATATATACAATACAATAAATTTATTCTCAAAAACATTACAAAAAATGTACAAGTTCGTCAAACATATTCATTAATTTTGTATATGGTCCTGTCCAGCAACAGTCCGATAACTTTCTTCTTAAAAATTTTTCTGTCCATTAATTTGACTTCGAGCGGCAACCTGTTGTAGAGTAGTGTTGGGTAGGACACGGCATGAAAATGAGTTTGTAAGAGTAGCCTCTTTTTTGTACTGAGCCAGTACAATGTCCCACTTCAAATGACGCGAGGCGTACTGAAGCTCGGCGATTCGTTTGAAGTTACGAGTACGAATATGACATTTGATTTTATTGCAGTACAATAATTACAGTCTGAACTCTGATTGATGATATATTAATAATCAGTATCGCAAAGTGATATGAAACGATTAGCATAGTGAATATTGTTTGTAAGTAGGTAAATAAAAATATAAACAATTAATATATTTCGAAGGGTTAGGATATTCAAAAGTAAAACAGTTGCTTCAATACGTGCCTCATTTATATTTCCTTATCGCTCGACGAGACTGGAAAAGCAATAATGCAATAAATTTGTAGCATGCGTCTCACTTCCTCTTTGTCTTCATCCTACAGTTTTACGGAGACGGAAAGTAAGTAGCGCCTAGCGCGACACCCGCGTCATCAAATTTGAAGCAGTACAATATAAAATGTTAAGCCGCTCTTACATTTTGACGTCATGTACGGGACAAATGTACTGCCTCTTGTATGTCCTACTCAACACTATTGTAGAGCCTCACGCAGTCGTAGTTCACACCCTGCCGGCTGGCCTCAAGTCGGTGATATGGTATTTGTATGTAATCTCTTTTCCGGGTTGAATACTCATGATTATTGCCGTTTGCAACAAATTTTTCTCTGTTGTCATGGACATATAATACACATGACAAGATATATAGGGATGTTACTGTCAGTATTCCTAATTTCTGGAATAATTCTCTACAGCTTGTTCTTGTTGGCTTTTTACATATAATTCTCACACATTTCTTCTGTAATTTCAGTATGGTATCAACATTTGCGCTGCTGCCCCACAATATAACACCATAGCTGATTCTGCTATGGAAATCGCTGTAGTACATAGTGAGAGCAGTCTCCACTGTAGCTTCCTCCATGAGTCTCTTGATGCCATATGTGACCTTTGACAGTTGTTTGGCTAGTGTCTCTATATGGTAGTTCCATTTGAAGATTTGGGTTTTTTCATCATTCATCAGTAATTTATTTCTACTGAACCAAGATTTTGCTTGAATTAGTGAGCTCTTTGTTTTTTTTTCAACATCATTTATATTTGAACCATGGTTCAAAATACTTGTATCATCTGAAAATAAGCAAATATCGGTGCATGTTATATTCTGTGGAAGATCATTGACGTAGACAAGAAACAACAGTGGACCCAGCACTGATCCCTGTGGTACTCCACAACGAATCGTCTCCATTCCTGATGTCTCCCCATTCCATATTGTTATTTGTTTTCTGTCATTTAAGTATGATTTCAACAGTTTGAGCATATTTCCTTTTATGCCATAGCGTTCCAGCTTGCTAAGTAATATTTGATGGTCTACACAGTCGAATGCTTTTGATAAATCACAGCATGTGATTTGACTGATTTCTTTTTCATCCAAGTGATTGTATAGTTGTTCTACAAGATTGACAATAGCAGAAGTTGTAGATCTTTGCTTTCTATAGCCGTGTTGTTTGTGGCTAAGAAGCTTATATTTATCAAAAAATTTTGTGAGCCTGTATTTAAGTATGGACTCTAATACTTTAGACAGTGCTGGCAAAATAGAAATAGGTCTGAAGTTTTGCGTGTCATCTTTGCTTCCCTTTTTGTGTATTGGAGTAATTTTTGCAATTTTCCTCGCTGTTGGAAAAATACCCTCAGAAAAACATTTATTAATGAGACTTGTGAATGGTATTACAATGGTGTCAATTATTTTCTTGAGAATCATAGTACTATGTCCATATATGTCTGTTGTTTGTTTGGCTTTAATTCTCTTAGTTGCCTCCAACACCTCCCCTTCAGTTATCACAGAGAGAAAGAAGGTATGTGTATTTCTTTCAATTTTGGAGTTGAATTCTTGTGTTGTCGAAGAATTGTCGACCAGTTGCTTTTGAATGTTAATACCGATTTGTGAACTATATTTATTGAAATCTTTATATATATATATATATATATATATATATATATATATATATATATATATATATATATATATATATATATATATATATATATATATATATATATATATATATATAAATATATCAATTAAAAATTATTGGCTGTTATAGGTATTTATTGAAAATGAAAATGAAAACATATGAATTGTTAGACCATTCACGAACAGATTATCTCATCAAATAAAAAATATAGTAGCGCCATACAACATGCAAATAATACATAAACTGATACATCAAGTAAAGGGAATGTACCACAGGTTAAAAACAGCGACCCCGAAATTGAGAAAATCTAATTTTGTATATAGCATTCCATGCAAAAACTGTGACAAAGAGTACATAGGACAAACATCACAACTACACGACAGACTGAATGCACATAGATATACTAAGAACGCGACAACGGCGCTGAACAAACATCAAACGGCAACAAAACATACATTCAACTACGAACAAACTAAGATTTTGAAGATGGAACCCAAGCAAAAACAGAGGGAATTTTGGGAAATGTTACACATACAATGGAACTTGGAAAATACCGTTAATGACAGACAAGACGTAAAAGAGTTGTCACACTACCAATATTAACAAATCCGGTTACAAAAGAAATAGAATGATGTCAACATGACATGACATTAATATAAGAACTAGACATTGACAGACGACCGAAAAGAAAGACAAGGATTGAAATTGCTGCTTGTTTTTATAAGAGTTATTGTTATTGTGTTAAATATAAAGATATCGATGGTGTGTAAGCCATTATTTGTGTAAATTTGTGTATTATTTATTTGTTTTTATTGCAGCCAAGATACTTAATTTTCTTGTTGCTGAAGAAGGAGGTATGACCTCCGAAACGTCCAACAATCTATATGTTTTTAATTTCATTTTCAATAAATACCTATAATAGCCAATAATTTTTGAATTGATACACTAGATGAAATATATATATATATATATATATATATATATATATATATATATATATATATATATATATATATATATATATATATATATATATATATATATATATATATTATTCATTCGAGTTGTTGTTGCCTGTGAACTACTTCTAATCTTATTATATATATATATATATATATATATATATATATATATATATATATATATATATATATATATATATATATATATATATATATATATACCGGGTGTCCACGGAAGGTGGCTCGCCCCTATATCTTTTTTGTTTTCAGAGATAATGAAATAAAATTTAAAAGATCTGTTTGATGCATAAAGCTGCATTTTTTCACAAGTAACTCAACTTCATTCAACTTCCGGTTTCACCGGAAGTTACATAAACTTTCGATTTTTAAATGGTACACCGGGTATATTTTCAGTTTCTATGTCTCCATATGACATTTAGAATACAACCATGTATCATTTGTTACTTTTTGTAACCTTTTTTTATTTTTTTTCGAAATAAATTTTTATTCTAGTGTGCTATGGATGCGTTCAAATAACTAATTTCGGTCCTTAAATGTATGTTAAAATACAACTTCACTGTTTTCGATCAAAATATTCCAGCTATGTGAAGTTTAATTTTCAAACTTTTATTACTATTTTTTTTCAAATGGCAACATGGTGGCTCGTCGGGTTAAAAAGAAAGATTATTTTATTACGATTAATTTGATACCGCGCTCTAGGTAATAGGTTGAAAGAAAACTTTCGATAAAAACCTGAAATCCCATTACCTTAGAACTTTCTTTAAATGAAGAATCTTATTGAGATTAAAATAACATTTGAAATCATCGAGTAGCCTGTGACCAACACAACAGAAACAAAATAACTTCAAAGCCACGCCCACAAATCTACGTCCCTGGACGGCAAACAGGGCCATTTTAGGACCGAAATTATTTATTTGAACGCATCTATAGCCCTCTACAATAAAAACTTATTTCAAAAAAAAATTGAACAACGGTTACAAAAAGTAGCAAATGATACATGGTTGTATTCTTAATGTCATATGGAGACAAAAAACTGAAAATATACCAGGTGTCCCATTTAAAAATCGAAAGTTTATGTCACTTCCGGTGAAACCGGAAGTTGCATGAAGCCACCTTCCGTGGACACCTGGTATATATATATATATATATATATATATATATATTTATATATATATATATATATATATATATATATATATCTCTTGATAATTATTAGCAATAACAGGCTTGTTGAATCTTAAAAACTTGATATTTAACTTTTTAAAATAATATATATATAATATATATATATATATATATATATATATATATATATATATATATATATATATATATATATATATATATATATATATATATATATATATATAAATATACATAGATTTCCCTAACTTTTCAAATGAAATGTATTCTCCCCTCTACATTATATTTAATTGGATATATGAATATTAGAGCCCAACTTTATGAAAAAACTTCTATTAGTTGATAGTTTAATACTCTTTAACTTCTTAGATTACTAAATAAACTTCAATGAAGGGTAGTATAGAGCGCCCTTTAGGTATATAGAAAACAAGGAATACTAGATACATTTTAAGCTGTATTATTGAAGATAGAGAGCTCTCATATTCAAATGGTGTAATACCTATTGAATTTCAAATTAGAATGTTTTAAATATATGAAAAATATTAGAGTGAGTGAACTCTAAAATTTTGTAGAGAAAAATGTATTCTGATAACATGGCATTGTGCTTTACACTGAGAGTATGTGAAGCATACTTGGCTAACCAGAATGCAAGCGCCTTATATCACTATTCATATTAAAATATGTTTTGAGCTACAGGTATTACCATTCCATTGTAAGTTTCAATATGTTGCTTTATCTTCGAATGATCAACCCAGGTCACAAAATCTTCCAAAGTCCTTGTTACAAGTATTGCAGGATCCTTAACAAGTTCTGGTCCGATTCTTATATGTCCTTGCTCAATGAGTTTTGTGGCTCCTTTTATATTTTCAGACATTTTGTCTACAAGCAGAAGTAAATGAAAATTTATTGTCATTAAGAATGGCAGGTTTATCTTACAAACTAGTACTCACTTCTAACCATAACTACAGGTAATCTCCTTCTACAAAAACAGGATGCTGTGACTTTATCAGCCAAACTTAAATCCCACCTTGTTGGTATCAGTCCCATCAAATATCTGCAAAAAGAATTCTATTACTTCCAAAATCAATCAATAGAAATTTCTTCTTACAACTTCTCTATCAATTGTGCACTACTTTCTGTGCGAAATGGATCTTTTGGATCAATTTCTTTAATTTGTCTAGCTAAATCACGAATATCTCTGGCTAATTTGTTGTACCTAAAATATACTCAACATAGAATCAATAAGTTATAAACGGTATATCAAATATGATAATTATGGAGTTACGTCCAGGGTTAGGTAACTGATTTTGATGAAATTTTGGATTATTGCTTAAATTGGGCTGCAATACAGAATATGAACTCTGATTTAGTCGCTCGTTTACTGCGTTTCAATACAGGTAAATAACCTATTCTATTCTTACCTCACTAACTTAACCTACAAGTTCAAGAAAGTATCCAATTCTTGGGATAGATATAATGAGGTATTTTTCGAAGTAAAATTGATTTATTTCATTAATTGGGTACTTTCTTGAACTCAGAGGTTAGGTTAGTGAAGTAGGGTTAGGTAAATTTTTTGAAAACGACAAATTCAGAGATGATAATTCTGCTTTTTCATCCCAAAATAAGCAAGAAACTGAAATTTTATCAAAATCGGTTACTCTGGACGGATCTCTATCACTACCTTATGAAATGACAAGAAATTTACCTGGTGTAATCTTCTCTTTTCTGAATGCAGTACTTTCTCATTATTTTTACCTCATGAAGGTTGTTATCAACTTCCCAAGATATGAAATCCACTTTTTTTAATAATTTTTGCTCATGATACTTTAATTTACGCACCATTTCGACAATGTAATTATATATAAAAAAGGTAATTTCTATTTATCTGCAAAAGCAAAAACCATAGACGTTATAAAGGTTAGGTTAGGTTAGTTTTAAAACGTCAATGGCAAAAACACAAACTATTTCTATTCAAATTGAACTACTTTCATGGCACATGGCAAGCTCTGCTTCTAGTTTCTTCTTTTTCTCTCAAAAAATTGCACAGTAGATATCCTGTATCATCTAGTAAACTTTCTTGGACTCAGCAAACTGCTATGTTCCCCATACGATGCCGGGAGAGAATTCTAGGAGCTTTAGTATCTAGGAAGGCTAATTTTGTGCAAAGAAATAAAGTTATTTCATTTAGTTTCATTATTTAATTGTTATTATGAAACGCTGCTTCAAGTCTTATAATAAATATAGTTTATAAAACTTACCATTCATTTCAGACGTTTGCATTGTTTAACTAGATAAGGAGCCAGTCGTTTCTGAGGATTAGTTGTTTCTAAAATAGTATAACTAGATTTACGGATCTGCAAGCGATAGCGTAAAGTTTAACAAGATTTACATCTGGCATACTGTTGATTTCTTTTGTAAGCTTCATCACCGACAATCACGCCTTCACAAATTGTAGGGTACCTGAGAATTTAATTAATTTTCATAAAATTAATTTTTTATCGAATCTTTATTACTAGTTCATTGATTCGTTTATATGAAAATAAAGCTTACTTATTATTGCAGATTTCAGTATCAACGCACAATGGCCGCCTTTCTACGGATTTCAAGTAATCGTAGATACTGTTACATGAAGTAATTGACTTCTCAGGGGAGGAAATAAATTTTGTTTACACGATATAAGGCGCAATTTTGGGACCATAGGCTTGAAACTTTGTAGGTAGGTACTTTCGTATGATATCTTGGATGGTATTTATTTCGATATGAATTGGTTGGGGGGTTGACCACCGGAGAACGAAAAAAATCTTGTTTACACGATAAATAGCGCAATTTTGTAGCAATATGGTTGAAAGTTTCTAAGTACGTAGTTTCGTATGATATCTTTGATGCGATTGGTTTTGGCACGAATTGGTTGGGGGGTTGACCCCTCGGGGAGGAAATAAATATTGTTTATACGTTAGAGGGTGCAATTTTTGTTTGGATTTGAAACAAAAATCTTAAATGAATGAAGCTCGCTGCGATAGAGTTTTTTTATTTTGCCACTATGTTCTATAGTTCTACCATCCATACTAAGTTTATATAATTCTATCTAGCTACACTAGCGCTCTTTTGGTGGATTTATAAAATGTAATTAGCTATTGACAGCTGGACACTTTTTCGACTTATCCTTCATATAAGATGGTCCTCCTTACCTACTACCCTCCATAATTACCATGAAAGGAATGAACGTTTCGTGTGAAGTTTTTGTGAAATAAAACATGGAAAAATAGAATACTGATGAAATAGTTACTTTAACTTTACGGATTTCAAAACTATACGCCACCAAATTGATACAACTTCATACTTCAGTATCAGCAACACTGACAAGGAAAAAAAAAACTCCCGGATAATAACGACACGCTACTGAAATAGCGCGAAGAAGCAAAATTGACTACAGAAAGCATTGAAAATACAAAACATTGCAAGATATTGAGAAAAAATATTACACTACAATTAATATAACGTGGCTGAACAAAATCACCAGAAAATTCACGATGTAATAGAATTCATAGTTCAATTCTATAGTAGCCTACCTGAGGAATATAACATGTTAATACAATACAATAAGAAGAAGGTATTCCAGAACTTCTAGTAGGCATGCGAAAAAACATGCAAACTTCTAACAGGAATATATCAATTAGGAGACAATAAACACTAAAGGCCTATCAACCTGATAAGCTGTTCAAACGATTCACACATATAATAGATGCTTCAAAATCACGAAGACATGTTGGATTTCGAAACAGCTTGAATACAATCGACCAAATTCAATTTCTCAGAGAAGTTAATAGTTGAACATAAAATTACTAACTAGCTGTCAGTGCTTCTGAGAAAGCTGAAAGCATACGACTCGATTCCATATAACCCAGAGCAGTGGAGTAACTACACCGTTAGAGGCCCGTGATAAACCAATCGAATAGGCACCCCCCCGCAGAAATTTTTTTTTTAGTGATTTCAGTTGAAAGTTTGTTAGATTATAGTTCACACGATATTTGAAATAAATAACATGTCAGCTGGATGTATGTCGATAGAGAATGCGCGGTTCGCCTACTTTAATGATCTAGCTGACGGACTTTCCCCCGACATACATCCAGCTGACATGTTTTTTTATTTCAAGTATCATGTAAATTATATTCTGACAAATTTTCAACCGAGAGAAAATCACAAAAAAAATTTGTTTTCTCTCCATGTTCCCATGTGCAGCTGACGTATAATCCACCGCGTTATAGCTAGCTGACTTCATGTTTACCAATGGAAACTGTTTAAATTACCATTCCGTGAATTTTCAAACGAGAGAACGTGATTGAAAATATATATTTTTTTTACGTGTGTAGGATGCAACCGCTGCTCAACCCACCCTCGGTGCGGCAGCTGACGTTCATCAGGCTTCAAGGTGCAACTACCTTAACCATCTGACCAATTATTAGCCGAGAAATCGTAAAAATCTGTCGGTGGCTCCCGGACTATATAAATCAGGATGAATCGAACTCTGCAATAATTTGAACATTGAAAAGCATAAATTACTGTTTTATTATGCCGTAATATTCTTTGGTCCACTCACATGTTTTGTATAAAACCGTGTACAATGTCCTTAACAGTGCAGTGTGTTTTGCATTTAATCTTCCGCAAACGCCTATGGATATGAATCATTGAAAAGTGACAGCTTTATTTGACATTATGATCCCCTCCTATTAACCGCAAAGAGGTTATTATAATTTATAACTGTTATTCTCATGAAAATGTTTTTTTCTTGATAAATTGAGTTGTTTTTTTCTTGATCAAATTCATGATATATATAATTTGTGACCTACTGTGTTGGGGTAATTTGTTTGACATCTGGTAAGGCGGTAACATCTAGTGATTGCTAGGACCAGTAAATATTCTGGAAACGCACATATTAATAGTAATTGAGCCTATTCACACATTATGATATAAACCTGAAAACTAATAAGCTTTTATTTGAGCTTGAAAATGTCGAAAAACAACTTGAATGGTTCAAGAAGCCTTTCCTCAAATAGTTGTAATAGCACTGTATCTGATTTTGAAGTTATAGAAAAAATTGAAAATGGAACCGATGAATTAATCGTATCTAAAAGTTTGAAATCTATATCTTCATCCACAAAGACTCAGAAGGCCAAGCGAATAAGATTTTACCATAATGGAAACAAGTTTTTTGCTGGAGTTGTTGTTCCTGTGACTACTGATCGATATAGATCATTTGATAGTTTGACAGCAGAGTTGACAAATATACTTACTAAAAATGTTACATTGCCTAGTGGAGTACGATATATTTATTCAATGGAAGGAAGGAAGGTGAGTTATTTTTCTAGAAGAAATAAATGATTAAATACATTTAACTTCTAGGTCTGAAAATTAACACCTATTTTTTTTCAAATAACTTCTTATGACAATGCAATCAGGAGTGAACAAATTTTTTAATAATTTATTTCTCTCAAGCGTCATTTGAAATCATTTTGTATAGGTTTTAAAATAACTTTTTTAATGAGGGTAATAGATTATTTCATTTACTTGCCTTAAAAGCGATATATTTAGCAGGCAATTAACTTTCAGCAATAATTATTCATTAAATGCACCATATGCTTCAATATTTGAATGGAAATATTTTCAAAATGAGTAAAAGTTATTATACCTATTTATATAAGCCTGTTATTGCTAATAATTATCAAAAAGTTAAAACTAGTTCACAGGCAACAACAATTCAAATATATATATATATATATATATATTATATATATATATATATATATATATATATATATATATATATATATATATATATATATATATATATATATATATACAAATATATATATATATATATTATATATATATATATATATATATATATATATATATATATACATAGTTGTTTATTTCAAAATAAAGCATACAATTTATCATCATATTGCAGACTTGAATTTTGAAAAGGGTCACATCAAAAATAATCTTCAATTACATTACACAATGATATTTTTACAGTATAAACTAAATATGTCAGAATATCACTACAATGATAAATTCAATGATTAAATTAAACATTTTAAAAACACTCATACAGAAGTACAATCCAAAAACTTCTTTATCATGTATGGCTCTAATTCCAACATTTGGAAGGCTCCACTCTTGAACCTTGATATTTTATATTATACCTTATGCAACTATATTCAGCCCCTTTTTCAGTAGAACCTTTATTGTGTTGGGGAAACTTAAGTTTTATGGTTTTTGTACCATAATTGCTATCTGTTTTTCCCTTAAATCCATATTCTTCAAAATGATGAGCAAGCATTCCTATATATGGATAGCTGCAGATGTCAAAATACTATTTTAAGGGTTCTGTACCCAAAGGGTAAAAACTGAACCCTATTACTAAGACTTCGCTGTCTGTCCGTCCGTCTGTCTGTCACCAGGGTGTAACTAAAGAACCGCGATAGCTAGACAGTTGAAATTTTCATTAATAAAGTATTTCTGTTGCTGCTATAACAACAAATACTAAAAACAAAATAAAATAAATATTTAAGGTGGGCGATTTTTTGCCCTTTTTTGCTTGATATCAATAATGGAAACATGTAGGCACTTGAAATTACAAAATACTCAGTCCTATTTTTACTTTAATAATAAATAATGAAATTAAAGTAAAATGAATATTTAAAGGGGGCTTCCATACAAGAAATGCCATTTTTCGCATATTTTTGCTTGATATCGATAAAAGGTAACAGGTAGGCACTTGAAATATTTCCAAAATACTGAATTATATATTTACTTCAATAATAAATAATATAATTAAAATAAAACAAATATTTAAGGGGGGTCAATGGTACGGAACCCTTCGTACGCGAGTCCGACTCGCACTTGGGGGACTTTTTCTGAATCTATCTCAGCATGACTGAATACTCTTCATCCATAGGAAAATTTTCAGTGCTTTCTTCTGCAACCTGAAGATTATTTCACGGTCAGTCGCATTACCATAAGAAATACACGCCAAATTTTAGTTGAGATTCAAATACTGCTTGGTATCTTCATAGCCCTCTCGGTCACGAATTAAAACTATTGGAGCGAAAAATCTTAAATTTACTGTAATGCCACTTATGATTTTTTGAAAATTTTTGATGTTAAATTCAGATTCTCAAAATTCTCCGTTTGGGCACTATGACATGTCCCCGATTGAGGACATCATGAGCTGATATTTTTAGGTGGTAAAATATCAATATGTTCCATTATTTATTTTATTAAATGTATTTATATTATTTTTGCGCCCATTTTCGAAGTACTGAAGTGTATTGAATTTAACTTTTGCAGAATAAAAATAAAAGTGCTGTTATATTCACTTTACCGCTAGTTCACAATGACCTCAAATTAGTACGCCACACTTTCAAAAATCGCTGATTACAGTATGTACAAAAATCACCTAACGCAATTGCTTTGGAACAAGTCTACACTTATTTTGAACGTAAACAAACAGTTTTCAAACACATGGTCTAACGAATATAGCCAACAAAAAAATAAATGGTAGAGCGTTACACTGCTGTCATAGCTACCCATGGAATCCCATAATTATTTCAAATGCATGATTATTTTTTTGATCAACTTGAAGATGGCAGCACATATATTCATTTGGAAGAATATGATGTCCACAACTGAGGACAATGTGACAGAGGAGTAAGAGCAAGCGGTACTTCATAGGAAAAAATCCAAAGTAGGTTGTCCTCAACTGAGGACAAGGTGAGCGAGAGGGATAGAATGTATATTCAAATATCTTCTCAAAATTCCCAAAAAACAACAGATGGAGCTCAATTTTTTACTTAATGCCTCGATATATTTATGCCACTTTGAAACATCATTTCTGTACCCAAAAACTTCATTGTCTTTTCAAGGGGAATCTCTTCATTTGCCATATTTTCCAAATATCTGGAAAATTGCAAAAATAATAATGATTCCTAAACCAGGTAAATCAGCGGAGGAAGTCTTATCCTACAGACCAATTAGTCTTTTGCCAATACTGTCTAATGTAGTTGAGAAAATTTTCCTAAAGAGGATAAATCCCATAATGGAAATGAAACAACTTTTACCTGATTACCAATTCGATTCTAGAAATCAGCACGGAACAATAGAACAAATATATAGAATGGTCAATAGAATCACCAGCGATCTAAAGGAAAAGATATATTGCTCCACTGTATTTTTGGATATCACCCAAGCTTTGGATAAAGTTTCGGCATAAGGAATTATTATATAACTACTCTACATAAATGATAGAGGATCTAGTGTGTGGATTGCTGTATGTTTTTGTATGCTGATGATGCCACTGCGGTTATATCAGATAAGAATTCGTTAGTTTTGGAGACGCGAATACAGTATAATTTGGATAAATTATTTGATTGGTTCTCTATGAATTCACTACATGTTAACGCCGCGAAGACTAATTTTTCAATTTTTCATAACTATAATAACAATAGCAATCTCAATATCAATGTAACCCTCAATGGCACTCTATTACACAGAGTTGCTAGTGTTAAATTCTTGGGAGTTATACTTGATGAAAACTTGAATTGGAAGGCTCACTGTCAAAGTGTGTGCACAAGAATTGATTCTTTATGCTACTTACTGAGAAATCTGAAACATGTTCTTTCTATTGAACAGATTTTACAACTTTACCATGCGCAAGTCTCTTCAAGACTGAGTTATGGGATAGGCTTTTGGGGAGCTTCCTCCGCTGCTAGGGATGTTTTTATTAGTCAAAAACGGGTGGTTAGGTGTATTGTTGGTGTCCCTCAGACGACTTCCTGCGGCGGTATTTTAGAGAATTGAAAATATTGTCATTACCATCGATTTTGATTCTTGAACTTGCCTCCTTGATATATCGAAACCGGGGAGGGTTTCTTCGGGGTGCTGACTTTCATGCTTATCCTACTCGCAACAATCTTAATTTGAGGTTGCCTAATTTTAAATATAGAATAGGTTTAATGTCTCCTTCCTCACTTGGAATCAGAGTGTTCAACAAGTTGGATGAAAATATGAAGTGTTCAGAAAATCTAAATATTTTCAAAAAAAGACTGAAAAAATATTTAGTCGATAAAAGTTTCTACAGTCTCGAGGAGTTTTTTCTGTACTGAGATGTAGTATTCTATATTAAGCATATGGACTGAGATGTTCTATTGTATATTAGGTATATATGTGTATTGACTTATTCCATAATGTAATGACATTCTTACGGAATAAAAACCTTTATTATTATTATTATTATTATAACCTCAAAAAAGTTAAACCGTACGACATGTAGAAAGTTCTAAAGCGGGTACTTGATCCTACATTGTACCTATTATATACAGCAGATATGCCAACATCAAGCCTAACTATGGTTGCTACATATGCCCATGATACAACCATCCTTTCTTCTCACGTTGATCCTAAGAAAGCCTCACAAAATCTGCAACATATTCTGATAGTACAAATATGGCTAAAGCTCTGGCGAATATCCGTTAATGAAAACAAATCAGTTCATATAACTTTAACTAACAGAGGAGAAAACTGCCCTAGTCTAACCTTCAACAATAAAGAACTGATACATGTGGTCAGTGTAAAATATCTGCATGCATCTGAACTTAGCAGATCAGTGATACATTTCTGTATTTGAAAATATCAATATACAACATCTAAATGAAGTTATTCAATTCAATTTCAATTCAATTCTTTATTTCATGTTAAATATCACAGTAAACAGCAATGTACATACGTCAAAATGAGGCAATAAAATACAATACAAAATAACGATAATCAGATTCATTCACATATTAAATATTGAAAACAGGAAAACCAAAGTTAAAATCTAGATATATGCCAGGTCTTTTAGGCACTGGGCTCTATACACTATTAACTATGACAAAAATAATTAAAATATTCTTCACTGGAATAAAAAACATTCACAATCAAAATTTGCTTCATCTCCTCCTTAAATCTATTCCTCGGTAATATTTTGACCCGTAGTGGCAACACATTGAAATATTTTACTGCCCAGTAGCCAGGGCCATTCTGACACCTCTTCAGTCGCCTGTAAGCCGGTACCAAATTACCCCCGTTTCTGGTGGGATAGGCATGTATGTCTTCGTGAGTTGGAAACAAATGAATATTATCTTTAACATAGAGCAAATTTTCCAAAATATACACAGATGGCAGGGTTAGTATTCTTAACTGTTTGAAAGTTGCTCTACAATCGTCCCTGTAACCCAAATAGTTTATTACTCTGACTGCCCTTCTCTGCAATCCAAACAAACGACGAACACCCGAGGCATGACCCCACACAAGTATAGCATAGGAAAGTTGTGCCTGAAAAGTTGCAAAGTACGCAGTTCTTAGCACTGCGTGGGATACATTATCTGCAAGGCGTCGCAGCAGGTACAGACTTTTATTCAGCTTTGATGCTAAAGTCTCAATGTGAATACCCCATTGTACTTTTGGGTCGATAAGGACCCCAAGGAACCTAACCTGAGAGATCGCCATTCACTGTCCCGATCTCCCCCAAAGAGAACATCATTCTTTCTGTCTTGCTTTTGTTCAGTACTAGTCTATTTGAACTAAACCACCTCTCAGCTATCTCCTGCGCCTCCATGGAACCCAACAACGAATCCCCAAGAGTGTCCGCCATCACAGAGACGGTTGTGTCGTCGGCAAAGAGAGTATAGTTAGACTTTTGATCTATTAAGGGCAAATCATTAATGTATATAAGGAAAAGTATTGGTCCCAGAATGGACCCCTGAGGCACCCCTATTTTTATGTCCTGCCTTGCCGACGTCACCCCCCTGTACCGAACCGCCTGGCTTCTTCCTGCAAGATAGGATTTTAGAAGCTGAAGGCTACTATTACTGAGGTTATATACCTCCAGTTTACGCAGAAGGATATCATGGTCAACACAGTCGAACGCCTTGCTGAGATCGCAAAACAAAACCGTATTATAGCACTGTCTATCCAGAGCATCCAAGATGTCAGACATGAGATTTATGATTCCCAGAGCAGTGCTTCTATTTTTTCTAAAACCAAATTGGTTTCTATTAAAAAGATCATTCATCTCAAAAAAATTTACTCACTTCTCAAACACTTTGGACAGTATGGGCAGCAGCGATATTGGTCTATAGTTTTCTGTCATATCCGGACAACCCTTTTAAACAGAGGAACCACAATTGCCCTTTTCATGCACCGTGGAAAGGAACCCTCTCTTATACATAGGTTTACGAGTTTTGTTAGAGGCACGAGATTAAGATTTTTTACTGTTTTCATGATCATCAAAATACAACACATACTTCATTGGATCTCCCAATATTTTGTATATAAGCATATTATCCTTCTCAGCTACAATATTTAACAAATCTTATCAATATAAATATGTTTTTTGAATAAAAAAATGTTCAAGATTGAAATCTTTTATAAAATAAATTTCTAGTCAACACAGCTTGAACATAAAAAAACACTACATATTATAATGTCTATATATTAGGCTATCATGATTATCAAAATACAACACATACTTCATTGGATCTCCCAATATTTTGTATATAAGCATATTATCCTTCTCAGCTACAATATTTAACAAATCTTATCAATATAAATATGTTTTTTGAATAAAAAAATGTTCAAGATTGAAATCTTTTATAAAATAAATTTCTAGTCAACACAGCTTGAACATAAAAAAACACTACATATAATGTCTATATATTAGGCTGAAGGACCTCAGGTCGATGGCCATTAATAAACGTTTCTCTCTCTCTCTCTAATGTCTATTCAGTGAAAAAGGTTTTCAGCATCAAGAGACTATTGGTAACCAACAAGTCAGTTGAATACCTTCGCTGATGGTGGTTATTCAATCGACATTTGGTTATCATCTTTGCATATTCATCTGATGTTTTCTGTTATATCAGCAGTTTATATTTAGGTATGTAGATAAAAATGCCATTTTTTATTTCTCCTTCAACTAATGATTCATTCATTTTGTACTATAGATGCCTTGGGTATATGGTACAAATTATGATCACTTCTTGAATTACTTTTTACAGTAGGTATTGCGGTTTAGGTTGAGATTACAGTTATTCAGTTCCATTCGATTTGTTCATTTCGAATTTTTGAATTAGGGCGAAAGAAACATAACTTGTATATTGTTTCGCATCTATGGAGCTTTGATGTGTTATCACCGTCACAACAGCAGTTTCAATTTCGTTATCATAAATGGGTATTGTTAATTTTCACAAGTCACACATTTCTACAAAATTCATTGCCATTAGCAAATTACCAAATGACAATTCTAATGATGAAATAATTACTTCCAATACATCATATCATATAGTCTGTTATTCATACCACAATTATGGTTCTGGAATATTCCTGTTGTTCATATGGATACATCATTGTTCACCAACTGAAGGTACTAACTCTAACTTCTAAAATTTTCATTTTAGATCTTAGGAATTTAGCATTATCAAAATTTCTCTAAAGTGGTTGTTACAATTTATTTTTAACTGTTATTAATCAATCAAATAAATTAATGAACATTAATAGCAACTAAAGTTATCTTTTCTCATCTCTCAAATATTATAAGCATCCGACTTTTTTTAGATAACCAACATTGATGATTTAGAGGATGGAAAAGAATATATATGCGCCGGTAAGGGAGATTCCTTCAAAAAGACAGAGTATTCTAAAACAGACACTCTGCGATCGAATAAAAAGAGATCCACAAGTAGACTACAACAGAATTTTACGCCTGTTCCAAAGGTAGTTCCTCCTAATTGTATACGTCCAAGAATTGTCACTCTCATAAGAAATGGAATCAAACCTCGGAAGGTAAGTTTTGCAAAGACACTTAATATATTTATCGCAATAGCAGATACCCTTCCATTATTGTTTGTGCTCATTTGTATCTGTAATTCTTGATGGTGTTCTATTTTCTATTCATAATTTTATCTATAGTTCAAATAGAACGTTAGTCTTCAAAGCAATTACGTCTAATTGCAGATACCTATTTGTAAGAAGTTTTGATGTTTCAAGTTTGTTAATGAACATGGGAAGATTTGTAATGTTTATAATTTATAATATATATATATATATATATATATATATATATATATATATATATATATATATATATATATATATATATATATATATATGATGAGTTCAAAATGGCAGTCATACAAGCAGTACACAAAAAAGGAGAGAGTGTGCTGTCCAATTATAGGCCAATCTCCCTTATCACTAATTTCACAAAAATTTTCGAAAAAATATTGAAGTCCTGATTAGACTCGTTTTTGGAAGCAAATCAAGTTATATCCAGTAGACAGTATGGTTTCAGGAAAAATAGATCAGCAAATGATGCGATAGTTGATATAGTCTCCAGAATGTATGAGGCCTTGGACAAAAGTTGCCCTGCAATAGCAATTTTTCTTGATCTTGCTAAGGCGTTCGATACTGTGGATCATTCGCAGCTGTTGGAGACCTTGCAGGACATGGGTATCAGAGGTGTCCCGCATGCACTTTTTGCATCTTACCTAAGTAAAAGAAAGCAATGTGTAAAAATTGATGAATATTTAAGCTCAACCAGGCAGGTAAACTGCGGAGTGCCTCAGGGTACCATACTTGGACCAGTGCTGTTTATTATGTATATCAATAACTTACTTAATCTCCATACAACAGGAGAGATAATAAGCTATGCGGATGACACTGTCATTTTTTATCAAGCAAAAAGCTGGATTGACTTGAAGAATAAAATTGAACTAGACTTACCTATTGTCTTTAATTGGTTTTATCACAAGCTATTGACAATAAATTTTGAAAAGACGTACTACCTACCTATGTCTAGCTATGTCAATCATCTTCCTAATTATGATACAATAAACATTAATAACCAAGGAAACAATATAAAACTCAAACAGACACACAAAGTCAAGTATTTGGGTATAACTGTGGATTGTCACCTTAGATGGGATCACCATATCACGTCCCTTGTAGGAACTCTGCGTTCTATTCTGGGAAGATGTAGATGTCTCAGTTCAGTTCTGGAATTACCCCAGTTTCGGTCTAATAGAATCGAGATTATCATACGGTATACTGGGATGGGGTGGAGCATCGGACTGTTATATAAAACAGTTATTAATAATACAAAAGACAGTTCTAAAATTATTACTGAAGAGAGAACGCACTTATCCTTCGGAGCTTTTGTTCAGGGAAGCTTACGTATTAGATCTGAGGAAATTATACTTCAAGAGAGCAGTTTCATATTATTATAGGGATAGGGAATTCATTAAAAATCAAGTGCTTTGCCACGGATATTACACGAGAGGCGTTGGGGCCTCTAAAATAAAGACTATTTCATCAAAAATCGTATCGGTCTCAAGTGCCTAGCATATTTAGGGCCGAGATTTTTGAATCTTCTGCCGGCAACAATATCGAATTCTCCTTCATTTTGCTGCTTTAAACGGAGAATTAATATATTCCTTTTGGGCGAAGGTGCTAGTCCAGTGGATGAGCTCTTTTCCTCTTAAAGTATTGTTGTGATATTGTGTTTTTGCTGTGATTTGCGCTAGTTCGCGGATACGCGGTTATATTAAGTATAGAGTAAATCTTTTCCCATAGACAGCCAATGGCTTTATCGGTGTACATTGTACATTTGAGGTTTTTATTTGGACTCGAAAGTGTAAATTTATTTTGAATGAAAATTGTATGAAAATTCTTATGTTATATATTATACACTGAGGGCAAATAAACTTATTATTATTATTATTATTATATATATATATATGTATATATATATATATATATATATATATATATATAATTTATAGTATATTTAATATAATAACAATATAAAAAATACAAAAAGATACAATATATATCACAAAGTATCACAGAGTAGCCACTCCATCAAGAGATTTTTTAAAAGTACACAAGCTCACACCAGTTATACCTACACCATTCGAATTAACTAGATTACCCAGTCTCAAAATACGTGATATGCTGCTATTGTAGCCATAATTAGTATGGTGAAAGGGAATGCTGAAAAGTTCACAATTACGTGTTGGTATTCTGTGGAACCTAAAACTGATTTGTGCCAACAATTCTGGACATGATGTTATGCCATGAATTAATTTATACAATAAAATTAAATCAGATCGATTTCGGCTAGTTTCTAAGGTATTAATCGAAATGTGCTCCAAGATTTGGGAATAATTGTATGTACCCCGGTATAAGCCCATTTTATAGGCAATACATCTCAAAAACTTGTTTTGGATACGCTCAAGATGATGAATATGAACTTGGTAATGAGGACTCCAGACAGGAGAGGCATATTGGAGACAAGAATATATGAGTGACATGTATAATATTTTTGTTGAAAGAATTGACAATTTCTGCGTATTTCTAAGAACAAAACCCAGTTTTCGAGAGCCACCGCTCACAGTTGAATTTACATGCTGAACAAATGTAAGTTTTTCATTAAATAATACTCCAAGGTACTTAACAACGGATACTCTTTTAATGATCTTATTATCAATATGATAATCATTTAGAATCATGGAATTTGCTCTACTAAAAGTAATACATTGGCATTTATCAGGATTTAACAACATACCATTTGATTCAGACCATCCTACCAATGAATTGAGATCTTCTTGTAGTTTGTTACAGTCAGTTGGTTTTGAGATGTTTGTATATAATTTCAAATCATCAGCAAAAAGGAGAAATTTACAACTTTTGAGAATGGTCCCTATGTCATTGATAAAAATGTTAAACAACAGGGGACCCAAGTGTGATCCCTGTGGAACTCCTGATGTGACAAGGATAGAATTGGAAACAAAATTCTTAATTTTAACTAACTGATGTCTATTGTAAAGATAGCTATTTAACCAGTTTGTCAACCATGAAGGAAAGCCAGCAGGAGACAACTTGCTGACTAATAAGTTGTGGTTCACTTTATCAAAAGCTTGACTGAAGTCGGTATAAACCGAGTCAATTTGACTATGTTGTTCTAGTGCACTGAAAATATCGTTTTGATATAGCAATAAGTTAGTTACTGTTGATCTACCACCTACAAAACCGTGTTGTTGCTCAATTATCAAGTTTTTACAATAAAAAGAAATATGACTCACTAAGAGTTGTTCAAATAATTTTGGTATAGCAGAAAGTTATTTGATTAGATACAATGTCTTTTTACAGTAATATTCTTAATACAAAAGTTGTACTAGAATCCCTGATTTTGCTAAAAGCATGAAAACAAATTGATAATAGAAGATAAATTCCTTTACCTCATATTCAAAAAGTAGCCAATATTACATATCTTCAAATATAAGGTCGGTCACTGAACAAGTTTTAAAAAAATACCTTAAATTGAACTAAGAATAAATCAATAGGTAGTGCTTCCTTTTTGGCTAGAAATGATTATCGTTTGTTAAATATTGGAAATCAATTATGAAGACTACTTTTGTAATAATCATCCTGACAAATGTTTTAAATTTTGTATTGAACTAAATCTGGGGTGTAGTAAGTTTACCATGTGGTAATTGGAAAGGAAATGATATGGGGATTTTGAGGTATGCGCTTTATATTTGAATAGGTTCTCCTTATATTTCATAATTGGGTGAACTGGGTAATCATTTTTGTGTGACTTAGAATTTACATTTCATGAATTTTGAAATCTTTGTTTTTTTCACTTAGTAATCTGAGGAGAAACATCTTGAATATGTTTGATTCATTTGCAATTTTATACTATATATGTTAACATCATTATTAACGAAAGAAAATTTCAATTAATGAAATATACTTAATATCAATATTACTAAATTCTGCACTACTTTACCAAGTATTAATCAGATATGAATATGGGGTGATGCAATTTTTTAAATTCTGTTGGAGCTGATATATAGCATGTTATAATATGAAAAAAGATATCTACTGAAACAAACACTAAAACTAATGTTTCAGATACTGCGTCTTCTGCTGAACAAACGAAATTCATCAAGTATGGATCAGGTCTTAGGCGCTCTTACAGAAGTTGCTAGTCTTGATTCGGGGGCTGTGCGGAAAGTATTCACTTTAACAGGACAACCTATAACAGAACTGCCGCAGTTTTTCGCAGAAGAAGATGTTTTTTTTGTTTCTGGCAACGAAAGATGTACTCATGAACATTTTGAGTTGGATTTTGAAGAAAGCAAGGCAATACAACAGTACAAAAAAGTACCTGGACTTAAAAATGGGTGAGTTACTATTTTGATCTAAGTTTAACCCTCTCGGTCACGAATTAAAACTATTGGAATGAAAAATCTGAAATTTACTGTGATGCAACTTATGATTTTTTGAATATTTTTGATGTTAAATTCAGATTTTCAAAATGCTCCGTTTGGGCACTATGACATGTCCCCAATTGAGGACATCATGAGCTGATGGAGGGAAAAAAATTTCCGAAATATCTTTAGATGGTAAAATATCAATATGTTCCATTATTTATTTTGTTAAATATATTTATATTATTTTTGCGCCCATTTTCGAAGTATTGAAGTGTATTAAATTTAACTTTTGCAGAATCAAAATAAAAGTGCTGTTATATTCACCTAGATGTTGCCTTTACCGCTAGTTCACAATGTCCTCACACTTTCAAAAATCGCTGATTACAGTATGCACAAAAATCACCTAACGCAATTGCTTTGGAACAAGTCTACACTTATTTTGAACGTAAACAAACAGTTTTCAAACACATGGTCTAACGAATATAGCCAACAAAAAAATAAACAGTAGAGCGCTACACTGCTGTCATAGCTACCCTACGGAATCCCATATTTCAAATGCATGATTATTTTTTTGAACAGCTTGAAGATGGTAGCATATATATTCATACGAAAGAATATGATGTCCACAACCGAGGACAATGTGACAGAGGAGTAAGAGCAAGCGGTACTTCATAGGAAAAAAATCAAAGTAGGTTGTCCTCAACTGAGGACAAGGTGAGCGAGAGGGTTAATTGGTCAAAAGTAATTGATTATTCAGAAATTTACCATCTTTTGGTACAATAATCATTTTAGTAAATCGGAATTTTTTCTTGGGAATAATTTATAAAGGCGCATTTATGGCATATTCTTGCATTTAGATAATACATGCCTATTTTTTTGGTCAAATTTATTGTACTTTGTAAATCAAAAATAATATTGATATTTATTTTAGTGCTGGGCCTAAACCTAAAATGCCTAAGAAAGCCCTGAATAGGACATATGTATCAGAGGAAAGCTTATTAGAAAAACTGAATGAAAACATTAATTCTTTCTTACCTCCACAATTGAAACAGAGATATACAGTTGGCAGGGCGATTGGCGATGGTAAATAGTTTTTATTATGTTAATAATAACATACTAATTATGAGATTCAACTTTAGGTAATTTTGCCGTTGTTAGATTATGTAAGGATAATGTGGACAATAAGGAATATGCTCTGAAAATTATAGATAAATCCAAGTGTAAGGGAAAGGTAAGTTTGAGGAACGCAATTTTTTTTCAGCAGTATTCTTTTTTTATGTTGCATAAGTATATAGGCTAGGGGGCTTCTAGCGCACTTTTGCTCATTTTTACATGTAAATTCCCATAATAAGGAAATCTAAGGTCCAAAGTAGCGAAAATGGTTCCCTTTTGCCTTGGGGTCAATGACCTCTCTGACCTCTCTGATTTATGTATTGGAGTCAATGACCATTATTCATATTATACTATACAAGGGGAATATATACAAATCAATCTCGGTTGGTAGCAGGAAGAAGTAAAACCCAACTAGGATCTATCACCCTGTTATTTTTCTGAGAGTTTTTAATCGTATTTTTCTATTAGATAATATACACTCTAGTTTGGTCTCTGAAAAAATCTATACTCGATATTTCTCTCATATGACTATTAATTTTCAAAGGATAATTTAATATGTCATATTTTTAAAAAGTTAGAGTTTTTGTATAACAAATACAAGTGACTGTTTATTTTTTTTTATTATTATTATAGTGAGGCCTCCACTCTAGTGGGGTCTCCTAATGAGCTCGTAAATTTCATATAAGTCAAATGATATCCGAATCCTCCTGGAACATAGAGTTAGGAGCATAAATCAACCACTTGGATTTTTATCATAGTACAACCTCGTCTTGGATTTAAAATTTACATCTGTCACCACCATCAATCCAGGGATAAACATTACGTAATACCTATTTATCAGACATTAGAATTTTGAAAAATAATCTTGATGAAGACCTTGTACATTGAATAAATGAATTATTCATTTATGAATCGGAAATTTATTTTTCTATGAAAAAAAGTATTTTTAGGAATCTGGTAGTCACACAAAAATTTATAAAACATTCTACCCTTATCGAAATAAAGAACTCTGTTACAACTGTGATCAATGAAGTGTAGAAAATCCCTGTTATTTCTTCTGTATAACAAAATACAAGAGACTTTTTATTTTTTCTAAAATCTCATATGAGTCAAACGGTATCCCCTGTAAAGACTTATCTTTATGAGTTTTTGTATTTTTCTATGAATTGTTACCTACCCTAGTTAGTACGGTCTCTTAAATACTCGATATTTCCTCCATATAAATATTTTCATAGGATTTTTCATAGAAGACTTGATAGAATTTTTGTATAAGAACAGTCTGTTTATTTTTTTTTCTGAAATTTCATATATATATATATTCGATAAATATTACATAATATTGAACTAGTTTTTAATGAGAGTAAAGATTGAAGTTGGATTAGATGTTCCTGTTTCCGAGGTTCCCTTCGATACCAGTGAATATTCTCCTGATATTATTTCTTTTATATGAGGCTTGTATTTCTCAGTCACTCTCTTAGGTAAAAATACTACGTATTCTCCTCGTGTTTAGCGATCAGAAAATGTTGAATAAGCATGTAGATAACGTTTGTGCAATTCTTTTGTTGTTTTAAGGGGGATCATACACAGTCAATCTCGATTCTGATATTGTTAGTTTTGCAAGCAAATATATGCAATATGAACATGTATGCAGGTATATAGGCTAGGGGGCTTCTAGCGCACTTTTGCTCATTTTTACATGTAAATTCCCTTAAGGAAATCTAAGGTCCAAAGTAGCGAAAATGGTTCCCTTTTGCCTTGGGGTCAATGACCTCTCTGATTTATGTATTGGAGTCAATGACCATTATTCATATTCTACTATACAAGGGGAATATATACAAATCAATCTCGGTTGGTAGCAGGAAGAAGTAAAACCCAAGAAGTCTTAAGCTGAAGAACTGAAAGAAGTGTACATCAATGACCAGAAGAGATAGTAGAAAAAAAAATCATCGTATGAAAGAAGCGACATGTATGAGAAAGAAGAAGAAGAAAAATGGCTGTAATTAGTGCCGTAAATACTCTCTGGAAGGAGCGTGTGTATCAGGATATCAGGAGAGCGAAGAGGTATGGGTCGTGAATTTCTGCTCCGAAATGTCAGTTCTGCGCATGCGCGACTAACTTGAAATATATGTATGAGAATTCGTATGGGGGCTCAGAGGACTGAAATATTTTATGAGACCCTCAGTGATTCTTCATGGGGGCACTGGGGCTCGAGGAGTCTTCATGTGATCCCCCATGAGTCTTTATGTGTATTCAGGAGATTGAAATTATATGATATATAGAAATGGGGCCCACCGGGGGAAGTGAAACTCTTTGGTACATAGGAGTTCCTTCGGAAACTTGTGGAGGTCGTCTTCGTAGATTTGGATATCAAATTACATAGTTATTTTCAAATATGAAACTAATAGACGACAACTCCGTGTTAAATATTAATTTTCCATTCGAATTCAATGAGACTAGAACGAACCATATGCTATAAATTGAAGTTGATGTTATCGCAGAGAAAGATAAGAGAGACATGTGTTTCCGAACGGAATAATGACCTTGTATCTAATTAATTCATTTACTTACGGAGATGTCCAAAGTATTCATTCAACGAATGAAATTTCAAATGTTAGATATATGTATAGTTCTTACGTATTTTTCAATGAATAATTTATTCATATCAACATTGACTTTTACGATTTTTGAATGAAATAATTTATATACTGTACCTACAGGGTGTGTCCCCAAATTTCAAATTTTATTACATGTTGAGAATTAAATGACTTCATTTTAATAATGTACAGGGTGTGTCCACATATTTCAAATGTGTTATAAACAGTTATTACGTATTTTTCAATGAATAATTCATTCATGTCAATATTGATTTTCACGATTTTTGAATAAAATCGTTTATATAATGTACAGGGTGTCCCAAATTCGAGGCGTATCATTGGGATCTCGGAAACTATAAGAGATACAAACTCGGTTAAATTAGGGCAAAGTTGCGGAATTTCACGCCAATCAAAATGCTGTCTTAAAAGTTTGAAAATTCCGAATCGTTCCGAAGATATTCGAAAAAAACCGAATATCCGCGATTTCGTTTTTATTTTTTTCTGACTCTATTTGAAGTGATATAACAAAATAAATTCCATATTCTCATTGTCACTTTCTCTGCTTTACAAAATGGCTCTGCTACATTTTCAATCCGACGTTTCGTTTCTTCGCAATCATCATCAACTTTTTTTTTTAAATAGGCAAAAAATTCCATTTCATGCTTGATCAACTTTAATTTTAATTCTAAATTCAATGAAATAACACACTTGGCATTTATTTGACGTCTCGTGGCAAAAATCTATCATCAGTGCAAATTGTTGATGATGGCCATGGAACTCAATATAAATAATGAAAATTACTTGCTTTCCGCTATGGTTGTTTACATCGTACAACAGAGCCATCATCGGCGACTAAAGTAATATATAAATGGATTGGGAATCAAGGGGTTGTACGCTGGCAGGCAAGAAGTCCGGACTTAAACCCCTAAGATTACTATCTCTGGGTTTTTTTGCAAAATTGATTATATCAGAATTTTCCCGAAAATATCGAAGAATTGCGTCATAATCTAGTGAGAGAAATAAGAGCTATACGAGCAAGAACCATTCAACGCGCAATTTACAAAATTAATCGTTTAACCCAAAAATGCATTGCAGCAAACGGTTTTCAATTTGAATACTTGTTGTAAATAATGTTTAAATTTGTGTCTGGTTTCGATCACAGAGGCCCCGAAACAAAAACGGAAAAGTGAGGCGAGCCACCCCCTTCCGGCGCAAGTGAGGCATCAACAAACAGGGCGTGTGTGTTAATTTCAATTTGTAAAATTTTTGTAGTTTCTAAATTTTTTAGTTTTTAATGAAAATATATTCTCTAAGCTTTTACTGAAAAAAAAAACATTTTTTTTACCTTTTTAAAAAGAAATTTATAATAAAATCGAATTTCAAATTCATTCACAGACATAAATTTTAGCAAATTATTTTTTTCTGAGTTTCCTTAAATAAAGAGACCAAAACAAGTTCCACAATTTCATAGCCATTTTTTGTCCTGGCGTCATCAGACTTTTGATCGGACGTTTCGTTCCATGGCCATCATCAACAATTTGCACTGATGATGGATTTTCGCCACGAGACGTCAAATAAATGCCAAGTGTGTTATGTCATTGAATTTAGAATTAAAATTAAAGTTGATCAAGCATGAAATGGAATTTTTTGCCTATTTAAAAAAACAAAGTTGATGATGATTGCGAAGAAACGAAACGTCGGATTGAAAATGTAGCAGAGCCATCTTGTAAAGCAGAAAAAGTGACAATGAGAATATGGAATTTATTTTGTTATATCACTTCAAATAGTCAGAAAAAAATAAAAACGAAATCGCGGATATTCGGCTTTTTTCGAATATCTTCGGAACGATTCGGAATTTTCAAACTTTTAAGACGGCATTTTGATTGGCGTGAAATTCCGCAACTTTGCCCTAATTTAACCGAGTTTGTATCTCTTATAGTTTCCGAGATCCCAATGATACGCCTCGAATTTGGGACACCCTGTACAAGGTGTGTCCAAAAATTTCAAATTTCATTATATGTTGAGAATTGAATGACGTCATTTCAATAATGTACAGGGTGTGTTCACATATTTCAAATGTGTGATAAACAGTTATTACGTATTTTTCAAAAATAATTTATTCATGTCAACATTAATTTTCACGATTTTACTAAAAATCCCTTTTTTCATGGAAAAATAAGTTTCCAAACGAATGTTATCATATTGTTATCATAAATCGAACGATACAATGTCTATTTCCCTAAACAATTTTCTCCATAGAAACAATATCGAGATAACAAAATTGCTGACCCCAACTATATTTTTCTAATAAATATATTTCACTATACGGTATCCTGATTTACATTCAGTCGACATCGTTCAGTGGTCAATAGAATTTCTATTTAAAATAACGATTTCTTACCGAGAGGAAATTACGTATACTCTAGTTTATACAATATTCACACATCAATAAAACATCTATTGATCAAGTGAAAATATCTTATATACAAGTTACTCATCAATAGAAGATCTATTTAAAAGTACAATTTCTGGTTCAAGTGAAAAAATAACTACCATCGGATCAGACATCAATACCAAATCTATTGTAGCAGGACCTAAAATAACATATAATCAAGTAAGATTTTCGAATGATTCCTATGAGAACATTTTTTTCTATTTTATATTTCTAAAGTGGTCGATACATAGTCAATCTTGATCAGGACCGGATTTACATTTAGAGTTTTTCTTAGAAAATATTAACTCAAGTAAGTTTTTCGAATTCAATCGAGATTGACTGTGTATGATCCCCCTTAAAACAACAAAGGAATTTCACAAACGTTATCTACATGCTTATTCAACATTTTCTGACCGCTAAACACGAGGAGACTACGTAGTATTTTTACCTAAGAGAGTGACTGAGAAATACAAGCCTCATATAAAAGAAATAATATCAGGAGAATATTCACTGGTATCGAAGGGAACCTTGGAAACAGGAACATCTAATCCAACTTCAATCTTTACTCTCATTAAAAACTAGTTCAATATTATGTAATATTTATCGAATATATATATATATATATATATATATATATATATATGAAATTTCAGAAAAAAAAATAAACAGACTGTTCTTATACAAAAATTCTATCAAGTCTTCTTTGAAAAATCCTATGAAAATATTTATATGGAGGAAATATCGAGTATTTAAGAGACCGTACTTACTAGGGTGAGTAACAATTCATAGAAAAATACAAAAACTCATAAATATAAGTCTTTACAGGGGATACCGTTTGACTCATATGAGATTTTAGAAAAAATAAAAAGTCTCTTGTATTTTGTTATACAGAAGAAATAACAGGGATTTTTTACACTTCATTGATCACAGTTGTAACAGAGTTCTTTATTTCGATAAGGGTAGAATGTTTTATAAATTTTTGTGTGACTACCAGATTCCTAAAAATACTTTTTTTCATAGAAAAATAAATTTCCGATTCATAAATGAATAATTCATTTATTCAATGTACAAGGTCTTCATCAAGATTATTTTTCAAAATTCTAATGTCTGATAAATAGGTATTACGTAATGTTTATCCCTGGATTGATGGTGGTGACAGATGTAAATCTTAAATCCAAGACGAGGTTGAACTATGATAAAAATCCAAGGTGGTTGATCTATGCTCCTAACTCTATGTTCCAGGAGGATTTGGATATCATTTGACTTGTGTGAGTGGAGGCCTCACTATAATAATAATAAAAAAAAATAAACAGTCACTTGTATTTGTTATACAAAAACTCTAACTTTTTAAAAATATGACATATTAAATTATCCTTTGAAAATTAATAGTCATATGAGAGAAATATCGAGTATAGATTTTTTCAGAGACCAAACTAGAGTGTGTATTATCTAATAGAAAAATACGATTAAAAACTCATAAATATATCGTTGTACAAAAATTCTCAGAAAAATAACAGGGTGATAGATACTAGTTGAGTTTTACTTCTTCCTGCTACCAACCGAGATTGATTTGTATATATTCCCCTTGTATAGTATAATATGAATAATGGTCATTGACTCCAATACATAAATCAGAGAGGTCAGAGAGGTCATTGACCCCAATGCAAAAGGGAACCATTTTCGCTACTTTGGACCTTAGATTTACTTAAGGGAATTTACATGTAAAAATGAGCAAAAGTGCGCTAGAAGCCCCCTAGCTTATATACCTGCATACATGTTCATATTGCATATATTTGCTTGCAAAACTAACAATATCAGAAAATTTCTAGTATGTATAACTTTCACACAAAATTTGAACAGAAAAATTTTCTCTATGTTCCAGGAAGATATGATAGAAAATGAAGTGAAAATTCTGAGAAAAATAAAACATACAAATATAATGTCTCTTATAACTGATCAAGATACCAAAAACATGTTATTTTTAGTCTGTGAATTTGTCCCAGGTATTTTATTCGATTCAACAATATGAGTGAAAACATAATTGAGAGTTTATTATTTTAGGGGGTGATCTATTTGATGCAATTGCATTAGCTCAAAAATTCTCGGAAGAGCAAGCAACATTATTAATAAGTCATCTTGTGTTGGCTTTAGCTTATCTCCATAATTTGAACATAGTGCATCGAGATGTTAAACCAGAAAATTTGTTGGTAAGTAATGTAAACACATTCTAACCGAATATTTTGTGGTGTTAGAATTCTTCTTCAATTGGGAGTTTCATATTGATGACAGATAATTTTTTACATGGCGTGAATAGCTGATCTAATTATAGTATATTGTGTGAATATTCCACTGCAGGTGAGGAGATATTCAAGAAGTTTTTTAAGTTTCAGTATACTTTTTGAGCAATAGTAAATGACCTCTCATATTAAAATTGAAAGAACAGCTAAAAATTCCTTTCATTGTTGAATAATATACTTATATAGTTATTCAATCCCGAAAAAAATCATATGTTTATTTTATATTGTTAATCAGTATTTCTTTTTATCCCAATATTCTTGAAAATAAACCTGTATATTTTACAAATTAACATATGATGCAGAAATTTTAAAATTGACAAAGAAATGCTTCTAAAAGAATTTAGTCCAGTCAACGAGGCGCATCCATAGAGATTAAGGAGGCTACTAGAGGTGTTAAAAAATACACCATAGGCGAAAATTTTTAGGATATCAAGGTCAACCGCCTTATAATTTAAAGAGAATCAAAGTAAAACAAGCACCCTAAAATATTAAATAGGTACCAATTCGAGGAATTAATCAATTGTTGCCCAGCAAGAACCAGTGAGACTTTTTTCTTGCCAGAAATAAAATAGGCCTCTCCCAAAAATAGATTGAAATGATATTCTTGTCATAAAAGTCAAACAAAACTTGATAAAATAACAACAAAATAAAATAATAAAATATACATTTAGACGTAAACAAAAAAATTTAAATAAATTCTTTGGTATAGACATCTATTTTTTTATAGATATAATAAAAACATTGTCTTTTTGATAATAAAATTCATCTATTTAATGAATTTCATACTTTTATGAACCCGGAGGTGACGTTAGTAAGGTTAGAAAAAGTCAGGTCAGCTCAAGTTTTTGAAAAAAAAAGATGACCCAGCGACAAAATCTGACTTCATATTCGGCTTTTTCAGGCCAAAATAAGCTATAATCCGAAATTTCAAGAAAATCGGGGCAGTCTGTTGTATTATCGATAATTACCATAATTCCTGCATAGATGCCAGTGCCAAACAGAGACATTTCCCCTAGTAAAAAGTAAACACTGCCAACAAAATAATTTATTTTTTAAAAAACTAAATTTGAATTTACTACGTTTTGTTCATCATGTTAAATTATCACGTAGTAACGACGGATTCCATCAACTATTTAATTTATTTTTTACCTGTGATCCGGTAAGCCAAGGATGTCTCTTATAATTTCTGATATTAAAACCGCGATTCTGCTACGCTGCACCAAATTGTTTAATTCCGGGGTAGGTCGCAATGTTTTTATTTAAACTTTATCGTTTTAACTTAGTGCACTAAAATTATGGGATGACAAATATTCCACTAAGTCACCATTGAAATTTTTAAAATTAACTTCAGTAACCGAACTCATTTTAAAAACAATACGCCAAATTAAAACCAAAACAAACTATTTTCGTCCACGACAAGTCACAACGGTCCATGTCCAACGAATTCACTCGATTTTACCCGAAAGTCTATAGTTGTGATTGGTCGTGTGACACTTAGGTGCAATCGGTGTTTCCATTTACTTGTGTTTTCCTTTTCTATTGCAATGAAGTATTCATTCGCAGTATTCGCAACGTTGTTTGCTTTTCTGTGGCAGGCATAATGAACGTTGAAAATATACCTTTTTAAGCCTCTGCAGCGTTGCCACAAATCTTGAAATGAATGAAATGCAGTAAATGTAAATACCTTCTATCGTAATTAATAAATTATATTAGGTATATAATGTAGGTTGAAAGGAAGGTAGGTGCATAAAATAATATGATTTTGATTAATATGAATATGCTGAATGCTGACTATTCAATAATAGATTTAAGAAAAATTGTTGGGTAATGTGCATCGTTCACAAGCCCATTGGCCGTTCGGAACCGGCGTTAAACTGTAGGTCCCTCGAGTTAAAAAAAAATATATACTATATTAATGATACACGGAATATTATTGAGGAGGAGGCTTAGCCTCCTTAGCCGCCTTCGAATAGCCGCCCCTGATATATATATATATATATATATATATATATATATATATATATATATATATATATATATATATATATATATATATATATATATATATATATATATATCTATATCGAACAATTACCGTCTGGGGTAGATGTTGATATTTCGATGCTTCGTGAACTCTTATAACCAGCTCCGCTAGGAGGTTTGTTTGATTAGTTTCAAATAAATGTCCTAGGTCACTTCATTTTATTGCCACGAACGTGTGTCGTTAACACGAAGAATTCTGTTTTCCATTCATTGCTACCTGTAAAAGGTATAAAATTGGAGCGCTTGTTACTTGCGGCGTGTGAATGTTGAATTACATCAAAATGGATGTATCAACTTTACTCTTGCTTAGCGATTATAGTAACCACCTTCGGGTGTCAGGACGTAAGAGTTTCGTTGCCGAAATGTTTTCTTCTATTCTGAAAGATGTGGTTCAATTGTTTCCGACTGGTGGCGCTGTGTCATATTTATATGTCATGGAGTTACTAGAAGAAATATGTATGACCGTTTGAAATGTTGGTTTGGTTATCACTCTCGGTGGATGGATGATACTGATGAGCCCCGATAAGGGCGAAACAGTCTGTCTATCAATTTCCATCGATTGTGATAAACAAATTAACATTTCGAACAATTACCGTCTGGGGTAGATGTTGATATTTCGATGCTTCGTGAACTCTTATAACCAGCTCCGCTAGGAGGTTTGTTTGATTAGTTTCAAATAAATGTCCTAGTTCACTTCATTTTATATATATATATATATATATATATATATATATATATACACCTATATATTTGGATTATTCATCACTAGATCTATACAAATTAATGTGCAGTTTCAAGGCTTTAAGATTTTTTTTGGAAGTGCTGTTTAGGGTTTTTGAATGTGAAACCCATTCGTGCTTCACTCGACTAAATGCGTTATGCAAGAGATCGATATTAGGAATTAGTTTTTGAGGCAGTTTCAATTATAACATTCATGTGAAGTGACATTGAGTGTCGTCAGAATTACGAACGCCCAAGGGACAATTAAGATGGTATAATAGTGTCCAATACAAGAAGTTATATAAAGAGACTGGAAACTGAATTTTAGTCAACAGTGAAACCCATAAGCTGAAGAAAAAGAATATATTTACTATAATACATGAAAATAGCATGTTGAATGCTTCTGAGCCAGAAGAGCCTGTGATGCAGTCAATAAAGTTTGTAAATAAAGTAGATCAACTTAAGCAACCCAAGTCTGAAGGAGAGTGCTTTTAATTTTATTTTAGAGCACCCATTAATTATGTGAACATATTTGTTAAATTTTAAATTCCAGTAATAATTGGATAAAATGATCTGTATGAGCTGTTAATATATTTTTTTACATTTGAAGAAGAACAAACACTGATCTAATCAGTAAAATATTGGTTTTCTGCTTACGATCGGCGGGTTTTTTTGCTATTGAACATTAGACTATCTTTATGAGAAGATGTGAAAATTGAACTGGCGTATTGACTAATAAATCTGCATAACATTTCAGTGGGAAATTCCAGTCATTTCATTTCGATGGAAAAAAAAATTGATGTGATGATTAGAGGATTTATCGTTAGTTACTAGGTTTCTCAAGGAATCGTTATTGGGCGTTTGCTCATCTTACTTTACGTCAACGAGCTCTTCTGATGTGAAAGAATAATCATCGTCAATGATGGCACTGTTGAGATTATGAGATAATCTAGTGATAAATTATTTTTTCCACTAACACATTAAGTCCATACTATGGATGTTGAAACTGCTAAGTAGTTTCTAATAAAAAATTAATTTTCCGGGCTTATTGATTATCCTACCAATTTCGTTGAAAAAAAACATGCACTTGATTTTAAAACCGAAGTATTAAAAGTGGGATCTAGACGCCAACACAACAAGTTGAATGAGCTTTGAGTGTTTTTTGTTTTTTTCAACCTGGTTCGCTAATTTAAAATAATCTACCTTTTGGTGAAATACCTTCCCCGGGGTTCCTATAGACCACGACAGTAGATTCGGGATAGAGCGAATATACCGAATAAGCTTATGTTTTATATTCGATTAGGCCGCATTTTCTTTATAATTTTATGTATTTTTTTGCCATTGTGAATCTGTAACTGTTACGTCGTTTTTTTTACACCGTAAATCAGCGACATATTAATACTGCTCTCACATGTAACAGAAATTGCTCTAATAAAGTTAATGCTCTAACAAACCAGGTAATCAAGTATTTGCAGGCACGTAAATAACACCTATCTGGAAGAAACATATTGAGTCCAGCATCGTCCTTATATAATACTAATATATTATATATTATATATATATATATATATATATATATATATATATATATATATATATATATATATATATATATATATATATATAATTATATGAATATGAATTTGATAACATGTTTGGTTCTTCTAGACCAGTGGTTCTTAACCTTTTCATAATGAGGGACCATTTAACAAAATTTCTGTCTTGTCAGGGACAATCAACTTTTTGTAAGTAATATTACCTTCAAAAAGTCGATGAAAATAAACGGTTTTCTGTGACTGCATAATCTTAACTAACTTTTGAAGCCTTGGTTCAGTGCTACTGAAAGCCAAACACATGTCGTCAAGATTGCGGTGCTCGTTTTTTATTATCAAAAGCGTCGAGAACCCCTGCTCACGTAAATATGTCGATGAAAAAGTCAAAATGAGGTATATCTTAAATCTTTGGGAAAGAAGTTACCTTTTGAATACGAAAATCTTAAAGATTTATTCCTGCCTCGAATATATATTTAAATTTTTTTGTCGTGTTGAATTTCGATAAATTTTTCTTCAATTTCATCAAGAGCTCAAAAACTCTGACAATGAAAGGATTGCGAACCAGTTTCTGAATACTTTTTGTCCTCGCAGTACGAAAAATAACGACTGAATTCACTTTTCAAATTTGTTAAGTGGAGTTACATGTTTGTTTTGTAATTCTTCTTTTTCCTTGGCATTCTGTTCCCCAATTATTTAATATAAATTATCGAACGCAAAAATATTGCCACTTTTGATCTTGTTGATCCATAACTCGCTTTTAGCGATAAACGCATTTATTTTACATTCATATGCAAATATAGGCATTGTCAATGCCGTGAAACTTTAAATTTCCCGACTCTTGGAGTTGAAGCTTCAATTTATTTATTGAAGCAAAAAATCAACTAAATAATACTGGTCATACACGCATCACGCACGAGACTACCTAATGAAATAAGAAGAACTACCAACTTGCGTAAACTGCTGTAAGGGATACTCAACAGGAAACTCTGAAAATTGACGATAGCATGGCAGACAGATTGAATAGAAATTATGAAAATACGTAAATACTAGTATTTCTGAAAAACTTACAAATGTACTTGAAAGTGTAAATACCTTTAGTCCGCTAATGACTCCACGCTATCGAATCAGTAGACCAAATAAACATATTGATAAATGAATAAATAATGAAAGCATAGTTGATATTTGGCCTAACAGAATGGTTTCAGCAATTTTTTGTTTTCCTCAAGAATTGCAAATATTTTCACTTCTTCGCTCAGTTTATACAACCTTGAAAGAATATTTCCTTGGGGAAGCCAATGCACCTCTGTGTGCAAAAGAAGACTTTAGTGATCAGAGTTCATATCAGAGCATAATTGTTTGAAAAGTATTAAGTGCACTGATTTTGTAGAAGACAAGTTTATAGCTATTTTCAACGCAATAGCCAAGCGTCCTGGGAGGATTTTCTGGCAGTCAATGATTGGCGACGACTAACGCAATGTGTTGATCAATGCAGCAAGACCAGAGAGAGCGAGAATCAAGCATAGCAGGAGCACCATCCGCTCAAATTGCCGCGAACATTTGCCATTGAAGACGGTATTCCTCAAAATATAGACTTATTTCATCCATAACATCTTGCCTCGTTTCCAGTCATTTGAAAAACAGTTACTCTTCTTTTAAGACTTTATTGTCTTGCAGAAATCGAGCAAATACAAGTAATTGACAGCATTGTCAAACGTCGTCAGATTCATCACAATGCATTGCATATATTAAAAAGATGCGCAGAGTGAAGGGGGCTGAAATGACCGAACGCGACTTATTCAATAAAGTATATATATGACTTATTCGATATTTTTAGGATGGCTTCGCGGACCACCTTGGGTGCTTCCAGGGACCACCAGTGGTCCGCGGACCACCGGTTAAGAACCACTGTTCTAGACTATAATAAGCATAGATAAGGCATTTGATTTAATTAGTCATGAACTGTTGCTTGCTATCATGCAGTATTTTAGGGTTTCCAATGAAGTAAGCCTGTGGTTTGTAAATTATTTGAGGTTTAGAGCATTTACTGTAGAAGTAGATGGGTTGAGGATATTGGAGTCTTCAGAGAAGTATTTTGGGTCCGCTTTTGTTTTGCCTATATACGTCGGGTCTTCAAGATAAACTGTCCTATTGTTCATATCACATGTACCCAGACGACGCCCAAATAACAATGGGCTTTACACCGTAGAATACAAAGAATAAATATGGACTTGCATAGTATTGAGATGTGGTCTAAGGATCATGGATTGATTTTGAATCGAACGAATCTGTTTACCTTATGATTGGAAGTAGAGGCATTAGACACAAGTTTACTCAGTGTAGTTTTGTGGAATTGAATATTAATAGAACAGTGTTAGAACTTGGGGAATCAGCCAAATATTTGGGTGTGGTGTTCGATGGTGACCTAGATTTTGAGAAGAAAGTAAATAAAAAAATCGGCAACTCTTACAGCAAATTAAGAAGTATGTACTCCTTTCAGTACTTGTTGCCGGAACGGATGTAGTTAACTCTGGTGCAATCTCTGAGTTGGTCTCAGTTGGACTACTGTAGCGTGTTCTATTTTAATTTTCTGAACAAGGAACGTCAAGAAATAATGCAGATGCTTCAGGCTGCATGAATGATTTGTATGCCGCATCAATAAATTTGATCACATAGCTCCATCCTATGCCAAATGTAAAGCATTGAAGTTTGAATACAGAGTTCAGTTCGCAGTGTTCGTGTACAATATTCCGAAAACTAAGTGCCCACCATATCTCCACAATTATATTATTCCAAGAAAAGACCTACACAGTCTCCATCTCAGGAATGTCATCAGGTTTCATAAAATTGAACATTATGGAAGGAAGTTTCATAACTCATTTGAATTCTTATCAGTAAAATTGTTAAATAGTGATGTTTTTCATTAATGAACACTTCTTTAGATGGTTTTAAAAGATCATATAGGGAATACTTGTTCATTTCAATGTCGATGAAGAATTTAAAATTTTTAATTGTTTTTACTATTATTTGTGGTGTCATAGAAGAATGCTTAAGTGTCACCTTTTGTGTAACAGTGTACTTTGTTGCATAATAAATATTATTATTTCAATTATTTATTTATTTATTTATTTATTTATTTATTTATTTATTTATTTATTTATTTATTTATTTATTTATTTATTTATTTATTCATTTATTTATTTATTTATTTACCAATTCAGGTTGCAAACAGTACAAAGTACCAAAACAGCATCCACTACGTATATAAGATAAACTTAACCTACAAACTAAACAATTTATATTCTAAATAATTAGTACATAATAAACTCAAAAATGACAAGAACAAACTGAAATTATTCTTAGTCGTCTAAATTCCTAAAAAGTATTGTTTTAGACAAACCTGCCTACTCTTCAGAGTCAACTGTTGACTCTGAAGAGTAGGCAGGTTGATACTTCAGATTTGACAGGAAGTAGTACGGTTGGTGGAGTAGGCAGGTTGTGACCACGCAATCGTATTATTTCCGATTCCTCCTAATTCGATTCGTGGAGTAGGCAGATTGAGGCCACGTATCTGAATTATTTTCCCTGTTAATTCTCCTGAAGATGGCTTCGCAAAAGGAGCCGAAACGTCGAGATTTTTCAAATCTTTTACGCGGTTCATCCCGAGAACCAAGTTTTTCAAATATATATATATATATATATATATATATATATATATATTATATATATATATATATATATATATATATATATATATATATATATATATATATATATATATATATATATATATATATATATATATTATATATATATATATATATATATATATATATATATATATATATATATATATATATATATATATATATATATATAAATATATATATATATATATATATATATATATATATATATATATATATATATATATATATATATATATATATAGGTATTGGTAGGTGTGGATGATGACCGATGCGCTGCGACCTTATTAGATCTCTTGTGCCCCATCTTCTTCTGCTTCTCGATGTGTTCTCGTTTTACAGCAGCCCCTCAATACCTTCAGGAATTTGAGGATTTTAAGGGGGTCTATTGTGGTATTTCTTCTACAGTTAGCTGGTATGATCCCAGTGTGTTCAGTCTTTTATGGTGCACAGCATAGCACTCCATCAGTATATGGTGGGGTGTTTCTTGAAGTTCCTTGCAGAATCTGCAGGTGCTGTCCCCCTCTAAACCTAGATTCCTTAGGTGTTCTTTGAGTCTGCAATGCCCCGTAAGAAATCCTGTGATTGTCTTTAGACTAGTTTTGCTAAGGTTAATCAGTGTCTTCGATCTTGCTCGGTTGAACTTTCGGAGGAGATCTTTGGCCTGCCTCAGTCCTGGAAGTCTTTGCCAGTATGTTGCTCTCATTGCTTCTTCAGCTTTATTGAGTTCTTCTTGGAAGTAAGATTTTCTAAGTCCGCAGAAAGGCTCTGGCCCGATTAGTGGCGTTGACGCACCCTTTCGTGCCAGGGTGTCTGCTTGTTCATTACCCTTCACTCCGACGTGCCCCGGCACCCAGAGGAGGATCACTTTGTTGTTCCTGCCCAAATCGTTTAGTTTGTCTAGGCATTCACAAACCATCTTTGAGTTGATGTTATAAGAGTTCAACGCTTTGATGGCTGCTTGGCTATCGGAGAGGATCGCAATTTCCTAGTTCCGGTATTTCCTATCGAGGTTGAACTGAATGCACCTTTCTATGGCGTGAATTTCCGCTTGAAAAATACTGGGGAACTAGGGGAACTGGCCCATGGGTTCTGAGTATTTGGCACGAGGCCCAACGACTCCTGCTCCAGTTCCTTCGGGAGTTTTAGACCCGTCCGTATACCATATTATGGTATTCTTCTCCAGTGCTCGAATGGATTATATGCTCCATTCCTTCTTGTTATTTAGTTCCGTTCGAAATAATTTTTTGAAACTAAATTTCCTGGTAATTTTGTCAGTTGGAAGGTCAGCAAGGTGTGCACTTCCGGTAAGGGTTGAGTCCCTTGTACCGTATGCAGCATCTTTGAGTCCAACTTTAGCCAACCTGAGGTTTGCTCCCCAAGCAAATCTCCTCACCATGATGTGGAGAGGAGTGAGTTCCAGAACTACCTCTAGTGCTGCTGTTGGAGTCGATCTCATTGCTCCTGTTATACAAAGACATGCTAGTCTTTGCACATTCTCCAAGGTTTTCTTTGCTGTGGTGAGTTCGGTTCTGCCATGCCACACTACTGCTCCGTAGGTGATCATAGGTCTCACTATCATGGTGTACATCCATGGCAGTATTGATGGGTTACAGCCCCACGTTTTTCCTGCGATGTTCCTGCACACCATCAGTGATGATTTTGCCTTGTTTACGATCTTTTCTACGTGCATGTTCCAGAGTAGTTTTGAGTCTAGGGTGAGCCCTAGATACCATTCTAAGTCTGCTCCGTCGAGACGAATAGTCCTTAAGTGCTGAAGCTTTGCTCTTCTAGTGAAGGGTACCACTGTGGTTTTTGATGCGTTAATTCTCAATCCCACCGAGAGGCACCACCTTCTGGTAGTCTCTAGCTCCCTTTCTATGAGGTCGCAGAGTGTTCCTTCGAATTTACCTTCGGCCATGATGACTATGTCGTCAGCATAGCCGAGGCAAGAGACTCCGTTCCCGGTCAGTGTTTCGAGTAATTCGTCCACTACAAGACTCCAATCAGAGGTGATAGTACCCCTCCTTGTGGGCATCCCCTGTTTGTACTGATCCGAAAGGTGTTCTCGCCCACCTTCGTTTCGGCCGTTCTTGTAACCAGCATTTGGCACATCCATCTGGATGTGGTTCTGTCCACTCCCTTGTTCATTAGGGCCCTTTTTATTGCTTCGTGAGAGGTGTTGTCGAATGCCCCCTCTATGTCTAAAAAGGCGCAAATGGCCATTTCTTTATACTCAAGTGATTTCTGGATGTTTTCGGTAAGCACATAAAGAGCGGTTTTCGTTGATCCGCCCGCCCTGTATGCATGCTTCCCGGGGTGCAATGGCACCCTCTCCAGTATCTTGGTTCTAATGTAGTCATCTACCATCTTCTCCAGTGTCTTCAGTAGGAAGGATGTGAGACAGATTGGTCTGAATGACTTCGGGAGGGTGGGGTCCTTCCTTCCTGCTTTGGGAATGAAGGTTACCCGTGCTCTCCTCCAGGTGCTCGGTATGTACCCGAGCGCCAGACTAAATCTGGCTGCTTTAATAATGAACGGCAGTAATTCCGTCTGCCCTTTTTGCAAAAGGGCCGGATATATGCCGTCAATTCCCGGTGACTTGAATGGTTGGCAGGAGTTAATTGCCCATTTCAGCCTCTGGGGAGTGCATATGGTTTTTGCTACTTCCCAGTCTTCTCGTTTGGCCCTGCCTGGTTCTTCCCGTGATCTTCCGGGTTCAAATGGTATGCTACCTGGAAAGTGCGTGTCCAGCAAGATTAGAGCTCGTTGCTCTTCATCCTCTATGTAGCTACCATTTATTCTTCTGAGTGACATTGGTCCTTGCTCTCTGCCTCTTGCCATGGGTTTGTGCAATCTGGCTGCTGCGGGGCTTGATGTGATTGTCTCACAGAAGCTCCTGAAGCTGTTTCTTTTGGCTTTCCTTATTTCTTTATTATATTCTGTCAGCCTTTCGGTGTATCCCTGCCAGTCTCCGTGCCGCTTTGCCTTGTTGAATAGCCGGCGGACTTCGGATCTTAGATTTGACAGGTGGTTGTTCCACCAAATGGTGCTACTGTGTGATTTATTTAATTTTATCGGGCAGCTGGATTCGTATGCATCCATGATTGCCCCATTAACTTCCTCTAGGGTCTGCTCAAATTCGATATGACTGTTGCTGTCGAACTTGATCTGTTCTAGGTTACATTTTAGATTGGTGGTGTATTTTTCCCAATCTGTGTTTCTAGGATGTCTAGTGAAGGATGTTTGTGTGACAAACCCTTCCACGTTGAACATAATGATTCTATGGTCGGAGAGAGATGGTTCGTCTGAAACCCTCCAGTTCCTTACCATTCTACTAATGCTCGGGCTGCCGAGCGTTAAATCTAATACTTCTTGTCTAGCCCTAGTTACAAAGGTGGGGACACATCCCACATTAAGTATATGTATATATATATATATATATATATATATATATATATATATATATATATATATATATATATATATATATATATATATATATATATATATATATATATATATATATATATATATATATATATATATATATATATATATATATATATATATATATATATATATTTATATATATATATTTATATATATATATATATATATAAAAATATATATATATATATTATATATATATATATATATATATATATATATATATATATATATATATATATATATATATATATATATATATATATATATATATATATATATATACAGTGTGTCGCATTTAAGATGAAGACACCTCCATATTTCAGTTATTCAAAGGAATATAGATTTGAATTTTCTCAGAGTCATAAACGGTGGTGGAACATATTTTTTGAGATACTTAACTGAATTCTGAATTTTAAAATCGGCCTACTACGAATTGACAAATAGGGCCGATTCTCAATATTTTGTTTCGCGTTAGAGATATCGAAAAAAGTTAAGAGAAAAAGTTGTTCAGACAAGTTTTTTAGGCCCATATACCAATTTTCAAGACAAAATTCGCATTTTAAATTTTTTCAATATTTTGGTATCCCAAAATTATTACGGGTTTTCTTTTTTTAAATTTTATACTTAGTGTGCCATGGAAAATAATAAAATTGACAGAAGTTTCAAATACTAGTTAGTTTGAAGTATTGCGTTAAGTTAAATTTAGTGAATTAGTGATCAAAGAATCAAAATGCCATTAACTTTACGTGAAAAAATCGAAATAATTGGGTTGTTTGGAGATAATTCTCGTAACAGCAGACAAGTTGCTGCAGAGTTTAACTTGAGAAACCCCGAACGTGCTTTTGTTACTCATGGAAAAGCAGCCGCTGTAAATGTTATTTTCAATGAAACTGGCGGTGTTGTTAAAATGTATCAGAAAAATTATTGTTTTATAAATCTTCTCTAAATTTAATCAATTATAAGAATAATTATTATAAAATAAAATTATCATTCCTTCGTCTTAATTATTTTATTAAAATATTTGAATACATAACACTATTAAATTATCAAGTAGTAAAGTTCTTAGTTTCTATAGCGTACTAGTTATAAAATTGAGAGATTAACTTAATAATTTTGAATTATAACCGAAATATTGAGAAAATCGAAAATGCGAATTTAGTCATGAAAATTGGTATACGGGCCTAAAAAAATTTTCTGAGCAACTTTTTCCCAAAACTTTTTTCCATATCTCTAACGCGAAACAAAATATTGAGAATCGGCCCTATTTGTCAATTCGTAGTAGGCCGAGTTTGAAATTCAGAATTCAGTTGAGTATCTTAAAAAATATGACCCATCACCGTTTATGAATGTACCAAAATTCAAATTTGTGTTTCTTTAAATAACCATAATATCTTGTCTTCATCTTAAATGCGACACACTGTGTATATATATATATATATATATATATATATATATATATATATATATTTTTATATATATATATATATATATATATATATATTTATATATATATATATATATATATATATATTTATATATATATATATATATATATATGTATATATATATATATATATATATATATATATATATATATATATATATATATAATATATATATATATATATATATTATATATATATATATCTATTATAATATATATATATATATATATATATATATATATATATATATATATATATATATATATATATATATATATATATATATATATATATATATTATATATATATATATATATATATATATATATTTATATATATATATATATATATATATATATATATATATATATATATATATATATATATATATATATATATATATATATATATATATATATATATATATATTTATATAACGCAAATAAATTTGAAGTAACCATCCCATAATGACTTTATCGGTATCACATATATAACTGACTCATCATTCATACATTCTTATAGGTAGAATTCGATGGAAACACGATTAAAACTCTAAAGTTGGCAGACTTTGGTCTCGCGTGTGAAGTATCGAAGCCCCTCTATACTGTTTGCGGTACACCAACCTATGTAGCACCTGAAATACTTGCGGAATCCGGCTATGGACTGAAGGTATTTTTATATTATAATATGTTCATCAGGGCTTCTTTGGAATGAAAAATATATTAATTTTTAGAAAAGGACCCCGCACATTTAGTTAGAAAAAATGACGACAGCTAAATTCCCTAATTTTTGGATATATTATAGATACTGGCCAGCTATGAAATATATCAATTTTAAATTTTGTTCCCACGACTGGTTTGGGATATAGAGTGGTCCAAATGTCAATGTCTCGATAAACCATCTTTACAATTTTAGAAAATGCTGTTAACATACAGACTTTCTGTGAAACGCGATAACCTCAGTGGGAAGCTATAGCTTGACGATAGTCACTCATATAACTCAAAATTGAGTCCGACATATACAAGCTGTTTACTCGATGGGTTTGTGTACACGGTCTCAACTTCGACAATTATGTTTCAAAAGGCTTTATTTCTTACTTAATAATAATAAAGGATACCCGAATTAGTAGACGGAAAGTACAACTGTCTACCATGTACAATTTAGAAAGAAGGATGGTCTAATTTGACATCACCGAATTTTTCTTCTTTATAATTTGTACAGGGATTATTTGTGAGGTACTGGAAAAATAAATGATTTCATTGCCAAATCGAATAGTTAAAAAACAGGACACATTCATGTTAAAACTAAAGTTCATATACCGTATGTTCGTTTCCTAATGTCGAAAAATGAGAGTGTATCTAATGATTCTAATGGGACTGATTGGATTTCAACGAGACAAGTAAGAATAGTATATTTAGTTTGTATTGTTCAGGGTGGTTTGGAATCGCTTCTTTCAGATCCATAGACTCACTTTTCAAGATACAGGTACAGTGAAATACGTTATTTGACAATAAGTCTAGTATCCTGAGTGAATAATTAATTTCACATTTGAATATCAATTGAAATCGCGTTGTTTACCGAATCTATAATTTTAGTGAAAGGATATTTCACTTGCGGGAGCATACCAGAATAACCAAGGTACCTTAACACCATTGCCACATGAGCACATGTTCCGAGTGTTCTTGGACCTGATTTACAGGTACAGTAGTACCCCGACACCGACTCTCGATCTTCATTATTTTGAATCCATAGCTGATACTTTGTAACATTTTCATATCTCGAAAATAGTCTCAATCTAACAAGGTTAATATCGAGATGAGCTTCATCAATTTCTAAATTAATATCTTGATCATCTCAAGATGAAACATAATAAATACATGTTTATCTACGAGGTATGCCTGTAAAAATGAACATACGGTATAAAAACGTCAGTTTCAACATGATATGTACTTTTTATAGACTATTCGATTTACTTTCACAAATAAAAAGTTTTCAAGTAATAAAGAAAAGACATTCTGTGATTTTAACTTTTGGACCACTTTTTTTTCTAAACTATACATGGTAGGAAGCTGTATTTTACTTCACTGTTTTAAATATCGTTTGTTATCAATGAAGCTAGAAATAGAGTTTTTTGGCATAAAACTGTCGAAGTTGAATGCTCATACACAAACTCATCGAGTAAACAGCCTGTATATGCCGGGCTCATTTTCAAGTTATTTGGATGGCTTCCTTTAAAGAACGGTTGTTTAGTGAAGTTATCATATTCCAGTAAAAATTTGTATGTTAACATCATTTTCTGAAATTATGAATATGACTTTTTTGGACATATATATTCGGACCACTCTATATCCTAAACCAGTCGTGGGAACATAATTTAAAATTGATATGTTGTGTAAGTAGCCAGTATCTATAATATATCCAAAACTGAGTGAATTTAACTGTCGTTATTTTTTCTAACTAAATGTGCGGGGTCCTTTGATAGTAAATAGTTCAGTCAACAATAACTTCAATTTTTAAAATTTTACACCAATCTTTCTAATCAGTGTGAAAGAACTGTATGGAAGTTTTTCCATGGTCAATCATCTGAAGAATTATTTGTTTAATATCTGGCAGTTTACTTTTGAAGTTTTCGCACAATATATTTTTTATAATATATTGAAATTGAAAGCCTCATTATATTCTTTATACATTATAATGTGGTATATTTACTACAGTCAACTTCGATTCTAATGAAAGTTGTTGATTTCTTCTTCACTGCCATTTTGCCACGAAATCATTTGAAAACTATGTATACAGGGTGTCGCACCGGGAACTGAATCGATCGATATAGAACAAAGCACGGATCAGAAAATTTTGAAAATTTAGATGATTACTAATGTCGGTGTGGCCAATCCAACCAAAATATTTACAAGCAGCTGGCACTTCCGCTTATACCGGAAGTCGATACCAACTTGCTTATTTCAAATGGAACACCCTATATATTTTACGGTTTTCGAAAAGAGCATAAAATTCTGATCCGAAAATGTGAAACATGCTCTATGCCTAAACCTAGCCGTTTCAGAGATATTTGACATTTTATAGAAAATTTGACAGGTGCAACGGTTTACAAGAACCGGTATAACTTTCTTCCTGTAAAAGATACTCATTTTCTTCTTGTCACATGAAAAGAACACAAGAAGAACTACGTTCTACAACTGAAATTAATTCAATAATATTATACCAAGTGTTCCGTTTTTTGCGTTACATTTCGTCAACTTAGAACCGCGAAAACTTGTTTAGGTCAAATGGAACACCCTGTATTTTTTTACGTCAAGTTGTGTAAAATTGAATTCCCTTTGTTCTGATATTAGCATTGTGGGGGTTAAGGTTACAAATTTTTGAAATATTTGTGATTTTATTAGAAATTCATGAATAGTTGTAATCATTTGATCAAAATAGCCATGATTAGAAACAATCAGTCACTATCTTATGTCAAAAAATGCCAGCACGTTTAAATTATACCCACGAAGACTTTTTAAATTTGTTTATTATTTATGGAGAATGTAATAAAGTAATATCAAGAACTTGCAGCACATTTGCTACTCGATATTCAGAAAACCGGAAAATAACACTAACACTGTAACATTCGTATTAATCGAATTGAAGATATGGCATGAACTAAAATAGCAGAGATAAGATCAATTTGAAATATCATTTCATTTTAATTTAATAAATGCTCAAAATTCCGCCCTCGAACCTCGACACATTTTTCGCACCTTCGGATTAGTTCCTCATGGGTAGCTCTTCTAATTGAATCCTGTGATATGTTTTGAAAGGCATTTCTTACTCTCTGCATACAATCTTCAATGGTTGTTAATGGACTCTCATAAACTTTATTTTTAATAGTTCCCCAAATAAAATATATATTACTTTATTACATTCTCCATAAATAATGAACAAATTTAAAAAGTCTTCGTGGGTATAATTTGAACGTGCTGCCATTTTTTGACATAAGATAATGATTGATTGTTTCTAATCATGGCTATTTTGATGAAATGATTACAACAATTCATGAATTTCTAATAAAATCAGAAATAATTCAAAAAGTTGTAACCTTAACCCCCACAATGCTAATATCAGAACAAAGGGAATTCAATTTTACACAACTTGACGTACAAAAATACAGGGTGTTCCATTTGACCTAAACAAGTTTTCGCGGTTCGAAGTTGACGAAATGTAACGCGAAAAACGGAACACTTGGTATGATATTATTGAATTAATTTCAGTTGTAGAACGTAGTTCTTCTTGTGTTCTTTTCATGTTACAAGAAGCAAATGAGTATCTTTTACAGGAAGAAAGTTATACCGGTTCTTGTAAACCGTTGCACCTGTCAAATTTTCTATAAAATGTCAAATATCTCTGAAACGGCTAGGTTTAGGCATAAGGTATGTTTCACATTTTCGACTCAGAATTTTATGCTCTTTTCGAAAACCCTAAAATATATAGGGTGTTCCATTTAAAATAAGCAAGTTGGTATCGACTTCCGGTATAAGCGGAAGTGCCAGCTGCTTGTAATTATTTTGATTGGATTGGCCACACCGACATTAGTAATCATCTAAATTTTCAAAATTTTCTTATCTGTACTTTATTCTATATCGATCGATTCAGTTCCCGGTGCGACACCCTGTATTGTTGTCTATATCACTTTTTGAAGCACATTGAAAAAAAGTGTTATTCAAAACTAAACATAAAATTAATATAATTTGAATGCTTTCTAGTTGATTACCTATTGTTTGAAGTTATTTATGTACCTTCAAGAAGAATTAGAATAATTCAAAATAAAATACAAAAATATGCATGAATATCTTATATATCTCATAGTGGAATGACTTACATTGAAATCTGCTTAATTTGCTCTTCTTGGAAGCTTTTTAAAAAATTACAATATAAAATTATATACAGAAAAGCTGTATTTAATTTTTAAATATTTGCTCAGAGATTGATTTTTATTTATTTGAATTACAGATTGATGTTTGGGCTGCTGGTGTCATTTTATATATTTTGCTGTGTGGTTACCCACCTTTCGTGAGTCAAGACAACGACCAAGAAAAACTATTCGACTGTATATTATCAGGTCAATATGACTTTCCCGATGAATACTGGGGCGATGTGTCTAATCTAGCTAAAGAACTTATTCAGAATATGCTTCAGCTAGCTCCCGAACTAAGATTTTCAGCGGAAGATGTACTTGATCATCCGTGGCTACAGATGGCTGAAATAATGCCTTAACGCCAATTTCGTGATATATTGTATAGAAAATTTTAATTTATATGAGGAACATGAGTATCTCTTTTAGGTTATTCTCACGTAATGTGCTCTCTTTTGTGAATAAACTCCGAATTATAATTCGTCCGACTGGAATCAAAAATTTTACATGGCGCAGCACAGTTCGTTATATCTCAGAAAAAGTTCATTTGACGGTCGATATCACATAAAATTTTTCAAAATTTGAAATTGCAAACAAGTTGAACTAAATTATTCTTAGTCTAGTCTAGTCAACAAGTTCAAAAACGTGTTAATTCTTGGTAAAGCTCCTAAAAATATGAGCGATAGCTCATTCGATTCGGAATGACGTCTAGAAAAATGTATCTCGAGGATTTATTAGCACATAAACAATTACAATTGTTATTAACAAATTAAGATGAACAAAATATGGCATTTTGTTTTTCGTTAATAACTCATAAACTATTGACATTTAAGAAATTTTGAAAAAAGATCCTTAAAGATGAGGAAATTGTCAATGAAAAAGTCTGGACTCCCGGAACTGTACCTATATTATTTATAATTTTAATTTAATGCCGATAATAGGGCTCCGCGCGACCGTTGAGCTAATGACGCTTTGCCGCTAAAGCGAGTGCACCACATAAAATAATTTTGTTATAGTAACAAATATTAATTCAAAAATTTGAATAAATTATGGTATCATCCAGATACTTGAACGAAGAAATACAAGTTGGAAAAAAATTTTTAAGTGTAATGTTCTAAAAGTTATACTATTGTTTATTAACAATTTTTTTGCCAATCTCCCTTTTCATGAATAACGACATAAAAGTTTGAATGATTGACCTAAATATTTTTGGCTTCTTGGAGCCTTTGCTATGTATATACTTAACAAGATCAGGCGATAAAATTTTCTTAAAGTTTATTATTTTGTTTATAATGATTTTTTTAAGTTAACAAAAAATGAAAATTTCTGGAAATGTTGTTAAAAAAATTTAATTCAACAAATAATATATTATTGCCGTTTCTGTATCCAACAAGAGGATCGAATTTTTTTTAAATAATTTGTTAAGATATTTTTTATAAACAAATAGACAATTTTAATATTTTTTGAAAATTTTTCTTTACCATTTTATTGAGTTGGCTAAATAATGATTTAAAAAAATAAAAAATTTCCATAAAATTTTTTTTTATTGTTTATAACTAATTTTTTTATATTTCGATTGTTTGAATAATTATCGAAGAACTATTTTCTCTTTAAAAATCTTAGTTGATATTTATTCATAGGTTGACAAAGAAAATAAATTTTTTTATCAATAATTTCATTGTTTATCAAATTAACAATTTGTTATAAACAAATTCTATAAACCGTTATATTTTTTTTCTTAAGCTAAAAAAAATTAAAAAAACAGCCATATATATGAAAGTACTAAAAAATATTTTTTCTATTTTCTAAAATACTTTTAAATATTGCACGACTTCGAAGTTGCACCGGTCATTCGATTTGTCAAGCAACAAATTGATATAATTTATTAACTATTAGAGATACGATAATAGGCATTCAGTTGGTTTTTATGAGAGATTAAGTAAACTTTCAAATCACTAAAAGACCAAGTTTATAACTATTGTTTATCAGCTACTATATCTATTTGTTTATAAAAATTTGAGAATTTTCTCGTATCTTTTATGACTTATAACTTGTTAAGTAATAAAAACAAAGCTATGAATCCTTAAACAATTTCTATATGAGATACGGATAGGATATGCAGTTTGATTGATAGATATTTTATCATTGAACAAAATTGTTTAAGGATTCATAGCTTTGTTTTTATTACTTAACAAGTTATAAGTCATAAAAGATACGAGAAAAAATTCTCAAATTTTTATAAACAAATAGATATAGTAGCTGATAAACAATAGTTATAAACTTGGTCTTTTAGTGATTTGAAAGTTTACTTAATCTCTCATAAAAACCAACTGAATGCCTATTATCGTATCTCTAATAGTTAATAAATTATATTAATTTGTTACTTGACAAATCGAATGACCGGTGCAACTTCGAAGTCGTGCAATATTTAAAAGTATTTTAGAAAATAGAAAAAATATTTTTTAGTACTTTCATATATATGGCTGTTTTTTTAATTTTTTTCAGCATAAGAAAAAGAATATAACGGTTTATAGAATTTGTTTATAACAAATTGTTAATTTGATAAACAATGAAATTATTGATAAAAAAATTTATTTTCTTTGTCAACCTATGAATAAATATCAACTAAGATTTTTAAAGAGAAAATAGTTCTTCGATAATTATTCAAACAATCGAAATATAAAAAAATTAGTTATAAACAATAAAAAAAATTTTTATGGAAATTTTTTATTTTTTTAAATCATTATTTAGCCAACTCAATAAAATGGTAAAGAAAAATTTTCAAAAAATATTAAAATTGTCTATTGGTTTATAAACAATATCTTAACAAATTATTTAAAAAAATTTCATTTTTTGTTAACTTAAAAAAATCATTATAAACAAAATAATAAACTTTAAGAAAATTTTATCGCCTGATCTTGTTAAGTATATACATAGCAAAGGCTCCAAGAAGCCAAAAATATTTAGGTCAATCATTCAAACTTTTATGTCGTTATTCATGAAAAGGGAGATTGGCAAAAAAATTGTTAATAAACAATAGTATAACTTTTAGAACATTACACTTAAAAAATTTTTTCCAACTTGTATTTCTTCGTTCAAGTATCTGGATGATACCATAATTTATTCAAATTTTTGAATTAATATTTGTTACTATAACAAAATTATTTTATGTGGTGCACTCGCTTTAGCGGCAAAGCGTCATTAGCTCAACGGTCGCGCGGAGCCCTATTATCGGCATTATATTAAAATTATAAATAATATAGGTACAGTTCCGGGAGTCCAGACTTTTTTATTGACAATTTCCTCATCTTTGAGGATCTTTTTTCAAAATTTCTTAAATATCAATAGTTTATGAGTTATTAACGAAAAACAAAATGCCATATTTTGTTCATCTTAATTTGTTAATAACAATTGCAATTGTTTATGTGCTAATAAATCCTCGAGATACATTTTTCTAGACGTCATTCCGAATCGAATGAGCCATCGCTCATATTTTTAGGAGCTTTACCAAGAATTAACACGTTTTTGAACTTGTTGACTAGACTAGTCGATCTGGTGTTTTGGTTACTTCATTTGGGAGCATTAAAGTAACTTGGTTTTCATCTTAATGAGAAATCTACCTTCACATAGTGTTCTCGCCATTTTCTATAATTAGAATTTTAGTAAAAAGAGAGACCGCATTCCGGCAACATTGCATTTTCGCTGCCTGCCACGATTGATCGGACACATCGGTGTGTCTTCATCGCGGTTTTTGAACTTGAATACGTAACATTGAAACTACGTAAATTATTGCTAGATTTCGGCTAGCTGGTCCTCGAGTAATAAAATCAGTGAAAATCGCTCATCATTTCAATCCTGTTTTCCTTTCCCACAAACCCAGTTTTACCTAGTGACAGAAAGAAAAAATAGGACCACGGACAAGATCTCACCTACAAAACTGGTGAGTACGTTAAACAATTGAATTTTCACAATTTCCAACTGAGCTACGAGGGAACATTGTGGTCATCTTATTCTCGACGAACACCCGCTGCTTGACTTCCTCGTCCTTTTCTACCTCGTCGCAACGTAGAGGAACGTGCGAAGGTTCCTTGCACAACCTGCACGACTCCTTCAGACATTCGAGATTTTGGCATACGAAAAGTTTGTTGGTTTCTGGCGGTCCGGGCGGTATTGTTGCGAACTCGCAGAACGGACAATACTCCAGATCCTCAATTCCGGCCGCTTTCACCTCCGCCAGCGCATGCTTCTGGGCCACCTTCGAGAACAGATTAGGAGGCAGCACGTCCTGAAGATTCTGATTTCTGAAGGAAAACAGTTGTTTTCCTTTCCCACAAACCCAGTTTTACCTAGTGACAGAAAGAAAAAATAGGACCACGGACAAGATCTCACCTACAAAACTGGTGAGTACATTAAACAATTGAATTTTCACAATTTCCAACTGAGCTACGAGGGAACATTGGTCCTTCGAGCCGGATAATCAGCCTAAAAAATTATTTTTTTGTTAAATCGGTATTATAATTATTGGAACTCATTTTCTTATTCCTTTGTCAACAATTTTATTGAGAAAAAAAACCGTTTACACCGGTCGGTCTCTGATAACTTTTTGTTGACTTGTAGAGGTTGCGGCAGGTAGAGAATGCAAGGTTGTCGGATTGTTGAAGAAGTTGAGATTTAAATTAAAAAGATTCAATTTTGGTTCATGTGAATTAGGAAAGCGGTTTCTAATTGAATTGAACCGACATAGCGGATCGGGATACTATTGGTGGGAATTTAATTGGGATTTAAAAAAATGACTACTTCAGAAAGGGAGTTGAAGAAGCTTGTAGCAAAAAAGGAAATTTTGTTTGTTATTATTCAAAAGTTATACGAATTGAGTAGAGATTTGTCAACAGAAGCATCCAAAAGTAAATTTAGGACTTTACCGATAACATATGAGGAAACAAAAAGTAACCTTTATTCGGTGCTGGATGAAATTAATGATGTACAGTTTACAGTTTGATATAATATGATATGAAAAAATAGGACCACGGACAAGATCTCACCTACAAAACTGGTGAGTACATTAAACAATTGAATTTTCACAATTTCCAACTGAGCTACGAGGGAACATTGATTCATCCAACACGAAAGCGAGATACTCTCGTACGTCAAAGAGTTAGCATGCCGCAAGGAAAGAGAGCGCGAGTGTGTTAAAAATGTTGGATTGATGTTGACCTGTAATTGTTGCTGCGAAGAAGATATTATGCCCGACGATACTCACAGGTGCAGCAACAACTGTGTCTATTGCAAGCTGTGCATTATCAGGAGTGTGGAGGTGGCATTCGGCGAGGGCAAACTCGTGCTTCCGTGCCTAGGCGATTGCGGCTCAAATTTCAGCATTCAGAATCTTCAGGACGTGCTGCCTCCTAATCTGTTCTCGAAGGTGGCCCAGAAGCATGCGCTGACGGAGGTGAAAGCGGCCGGAATTGAGGATCTGGAGTATTGTCCGTTCTGCGAGTTCGCAACAATACCGCCCGGACCGCCGGAAACCAACAAACTTTTCGTATGCCAAAATCCCGAATGTCTGAAGGAGTCGTGCAGGTTGTGCAAGGAACCTTCGCACGTTCCTCTACGTTGCGACGAGGTAGAAAAGGACGAGGAAGTCAAGCAGCGGGTGTTCGTCGAGAATAAGATGACCACAATGTTCCCTCGTAGCTCAGTTGGAAATTGTGAAAATTCAATTGTTTAACGTACTCACCAGTTTTGTAGGTGAGATCTTGTCCGTGGTCCTATTTTTTCTTTCTGTCACTAGGTAAAACTGGGTTTGTGGGAAAGGAAAACAGGATTGAAATGATGAGCGATTTTCACTGATTTTATTACTCGAGGACCAGCTAGCCGAAATCTAGCAATAATTTACGTAGTTTCAATTTTACGTATTCAAGTTCAAAAACCGCGATGAAGACACACCGATGTGTCTGATCAATCATATATCTTCGATTCATTCCTACAATTATTACACATCGTGGCAGGCAGCGAAAATGCAATGTTGCCGGAATGCGGTCTCTCTTTTTACTAAAATTCTAATTATAGAAAATGGCGAGAACATACCCCCGACCCTGAAAACCTGTTTTTCAGATACTGTTAAAAAAAATAATAATAATAATAACAAAACCAAAATCAAACGGGTTCTACCCATATCTTAACCCTCTTACTCTCTAGATATTTTTCTAAATAATTTGGGAAAAAAAATAATAGGAAAAGAAAAATCAAATTCTTACTAAATATTCACACTATTGTGATGGCAGTGGACACAACTTCACTACAGGTCGCGTGAAAGTGCCCTTGATCGTTTTTATAGTTACGTTTCATACCACTCCGTCGTTTCCCGGATGAACAACGGTCACTACAGCTAATAGACCACAAGCCCAGTCAAATTTTCAGGGGGTGATTTTATACACCACCAGTCATATATATTCTTGAAGTACTTTTCGAGAAACAAACTTTAGTCACTATGCCGTCAATTTTCCGCGGTACAGGTGAGTGCACAGGTGAGTTGCAATGTCGTAAAAAAGGGGGTACTTTTTGATTACATTATACATGACGGCACTATTCTCGTTGAAGAGACAATGAAAAAAGAATGCTTTAAAACCCAGTGCCGTCAAAAAATAACGGTACCGGAAGTCAGATTTTTTTTTCTAAATCGGCGATTTTACCCCCCCCTCCCCAGTTAATCGAATACTTGACGGCGTTGATTCAGTTAAATTTACCTTTCCTTAAAAAACTTTAATACATCTATGCCGTCAGAAATAGGGGGTTCATAGGGTCATAAATAGCGAATCAAAACCCTATTTTTACCCCTTGTGGGGTGGTCATTTTATACAACCTAAAATTTAGCTATTTCAATGCTATATCCTTCAAAGATAACATAGTTTACTATGCCGTCAATTTTATATGGTACAATACGCTGAAAATGCGTTTTTCATGTCGAAAAATACCGTTTCGACTATCCTATGGTTCTATGTTAACCCATTAGTGCATAAAGTTTACAGATGGAGGAAAAACCGATTTTTTGAAGAAAGCTAGTTAATATGGTTCGAAGTAATACAAAAAACAAACACAGGTATAAAAAAAAATATTTTTCGTAAAAATACAGATCATCCGATATAACGGATTATATGCCAAAGAAACATGCACTTAGAAAGTATGGTAATTTTTGAAACACGAATTTGGATGTAGTCTGACTGCACATTTAGTGCCAATAAATTTGCTCTGGACACATCTATTGAAAAATTTTCTTCAAGGTCACCATGATATCTAAAGTTTTCATTGTGATCGGTAATCAAGGGCCGCAGAGTTTGTACAGCTGGTCCTCTGGATCAATTTTATGATTATCATTCAGATGGATGTGTCTCAATATTTGTTCAAATCTATTGAGTCTTATACTGTCCTGAAGTATTTTTGGTATCTTCCTTCGACTTGACCAGTACATCCGTTTGTTAGGATTTTACGTATCCAGATAACTGATAGAGCTCAAAGAAAGACGTTCAGCTCATCGAGCGTCATATTCAAATTGAGGTTTCTCTGCGATGCATACAAATTAGTCTTGGTCAGTATTCTGCTAAGTAACTCTTATGGCCAAAACAATTTTGTTTTGGTCAAATGAGCCTTGTTAGTTTTGGCATATTTCGATAATGTTTCCTCAAAACTTGAGCCAAAATCAAAATAACTAACAGTAGCTGATTTACTGATTATGATTGGCCTATCATTCAGAACTGCAGTGCGCACTTCATATTCATAATTAGCTCTTAGTAATTTGAACCCCAGATGCTTTACATTACCTTCGCAATATTCATCGCTAACGTCACTACCGCAGTCTGCGTTTTCTACGTCATCGGGAGGTTCAACATAAATGTCAGTTGGCTGTTCCACATTCCACATCATCTTTTTCAATTTCATCCAAGAGATGCGCGAGCGACAGTCTTTAAAATAAGAAATGAAAACATAAAGTACGCACCTGCTGATAGATACATAAATAACAGTTGACTAACTACATATTTACAGGAGAGCACTTTTTGCATACAATCCGATATATCGGATTATCATAACTTGTTATTAGTTTACTGCTGAAACCAATTTATGTTGAATCCCCAGTAGACTTCCATTGACTGATATCTTTTTAACTTGTTTTCATAACAAATAATATTTTTTAGCTGTTTATAATTGAGTAATTTTAATTTGACTTACCCACCGTTCCTCTGGCTGTACAATGTCGGGTTCATGATCAATAAAAAAAAGAATTTTGGATATCAAACAGCAAATACAGTGGGTTTTTTGTGTATTTACACACAAAAGAAGGTTGTTCCTTTCGTTCGCAGCACGAAAAATTTTTATGATTATGTTTACATTCGCTTAGTGCGCAAAAAAATGGTGATCCGATTTATAGTATCAGATGCACTAATGGGTTAATAGAGGTGATTTTATTTTGCACGGAATTCATTTGATTTGAACTAGGAATGTTTAAAGTGACATTATTAAATAATACCGTAGATATTTTGTAGAACTAAGCGTAAAAAAAGCGTTGTGCAACGACCCTGTTTGCCGCCAGTTTTTGAGACCATTGCTCCGAAAACGAAGCATAGACGAAGCATAGACCATGAAAACGAATATTCCTAAGATTATCGTTAAAATTTTGAAATTCTCATTTTACGTAAAGTTTCCGTTTATTGTTGACGGCACCACAATTTTTAATTACTATTTAATAATTATGATCGATATTATATTGATAATGCCGTCTTGTAATTTTTGACCAAAATCATAACCAAAATGGTAGGTAAAGTAAGCCAAAAGTAGCAAGAGATTTAACGTCAAATGCATAAAATATGACAAGGGAAAATTGACGGTACCGATTCTTCTATGTTTTTTAATGTTTAAAGAGGTTCTATAAACAATAATATTTCAAAAATAAACTCTTATAAATGTGCAGGCAATTTTCAAAGTTTTCAAAATTCTTAAATTTTTTCATTTTTATTTTTGTTCTGTATTTTAATTGGATACCATGAATTATTGACGGCATAATTATAAGACCATAATAATTAGTTTCAACCTAAAAAAAAGCATATGCCGTCCTGAAATAAATGACCTTATAAGAAAAAATTTATTTTTAGCTGTAAAATTTTAGTAATTTTGTTATTTATTTTTGCATGAACCATAATTTTTTGACGGCACAATGTTTAGAACACTTAATAAATGTTAACTGAAATTTAGAAACTGGTGCCGTCAAATTCTGAATGACCACCCCACAAGGGGTAAAAATCGGGTTTTGATTCGCGATTTATGACCCTATGTAACCCCCTTTTCTGACGGCATATATGTATTATAGTTTTTTAAGGAAAGGTAAAGTTAACTGAATAAACGCCGTCAAGTATTCGATTAACTGGGGAAGGGGGATAAAATCGCCGATTTCAAAAAAAAATTCTGACTTCCGGTACCGTTATTTTTTGACGGCACTGGGTTTCAAAGCATTCTTTTTTCATTGTCTCTTCAACGAGAATAGTGCCGTCATGTATAATGTAATCAAAAAGTACCCCCTTTTTTACGACATTTCAACTCACCTGTGCACTCACCTGTACCGCGGAAAATTGACGGCATAGTGCCTAAAGTTTGTTTCTCGAAAAGTACTTCAAAAATATATATGACTGGTGGTGTATAAAATCACCCCCTGAAAATTTGACTGGGCTTGTGGTCTATAACGGCCAATGCAATGGAGGTGCATTATCCGTCTTTAAAATCACGACTGTACCTCCCGCGATATTTGGTGGTTGTTTATTCCATTTTTTACGAATTTGTAAACTACTTAAATATTCTAAACTCCAACGGTTCCAAAAATCTTGAACCATTCGATCTATCAATTGAAATCTATCTAACCGGTTGAGAGATATATGTTCGATATTTTCGGAAGGAAAACCGCGTAAAGGAGCCAAATTTAAAAAATGTGCTGGCGTTAACGCCTCTGGTGCAGTTGGATCCGCCGATAATTGACACAACGGTCGTGAATTCAAGAGTGCTTCTATTTCTGACAAAAGTGTTGAAAATTCTTCGTAAGTGAGGAATTGGTCTCCGATGACCCGATAGATGTGATTCTTAACTGCCTTCACATTGCTTTCCCATAAGCCTCCCTGTTCAGGTGCCGCCGACGGGCTAGTGAAATGCCACTCAATTCCGTGTATCGCAAGTTCAGTTTCAAAAGCTTTAATATACTCTGGAGAATTTACGAAATTATTAATATCTGTGAGAACCGATTTGGCGCCTACACAATTCGTCCCTCTATCCGAATATAGAGCACGAACAGGACCTCTCCGCGATATAAATCGTTTGAATGCTTGTAGAAAATGATTGGTTGACAAAGAGCTAGCTAGTTCTAAATGTATTGCCTTATAGTCTAAGATCCCGATATAAAACGACCTTCACCGAGATGCTTATTTAATGAAACGTATTTTATATTTGATTTAATATGTCAATAAATATAATGCATATGGGTTGCCTAGCAAATTTCAGTCCAGAGTATATTTAATTAATAATTTTAAAAAAATATTTTTTTAAACATTTCACCGGTATGATTATTAGATAAATTCTATACCAATCGAAAGTATGAAGCCCATAGAATATGCAAACGTTAGGTTGCATATTCTTTTCCGGTCACAACTATCGGGTTGCCAGGTATAAACAGGTAAATCTATACTAGCATTTTGCAACGGTCTGTTTATTGAATGAAAATTAAATGAAATTAAAGATTATTTTATTCTGAACACGGTGGTATAGGGTTGCCTGCGAAAAATCAGTCCAGAATTGCGGTTGTCGAATTTTAAAAAGTAAAATATTGCTCCGAGTGAATGTGTGCGACTGAGAGGTCCCAACCAACCATCCCATGCGATAGAAGAGGACACAGCATAGCAGCTGTTTAAAGTCCGCCCATTTAAAGAAAGAGAGTGGGCATGCTATTTGGGCTTGGAAAAGAAAAGGATAGCGATAGACTCGTAGATACTATGTATCATTTTGGAGTAGTTTATTATTTAAATAGAGAAATAGTTATTTAATTTTTTTTAATTCAATTAATTATTTATGTGTGTATATTTTTTGTGACACTAAAGTATATATACATCTTTAGTGAAAAAGAAGGTTATAGTGATACATATATAATACTACCCTGATTAAAAATATTGATTGAAAAAAATTTACTACATGCAAATTATAAATCTATATATGTAAACAGAGAAATTGAAATCAATTGAAACTATTGAAAAATTTCAAATCCCATAAAAGTGAAATTTTTTTCAATCAATATTTTTAGTCAGGGTAATCTTGCAAATTTTATTTTTATTATTGAAAGACAAAATCAAAAAAACAACAATTAAAAAATTACTTCTATTTGTTGTAAAAAAAAAGCTAACTTTAATACACAGTTTTTAAAAGTTTCATCATTAAAATCAATTATTTCATCATCCGATTCACACAAAAAACACTTTTTTGCCATTTTTTCCAACAATAAATAGTAGCACGTGTATCTATAGCGACACTTTACTCCAAAATGATGCATAGTATCTACGAGTCTATCGCTATCCTTTTCTTTTCCAAGCCCAAATAGCATGCCCACTCTCTTTCTTTAAATGGGCGGACTTTAAACAGTTGCTATGCTGTGTCCTCTTCTATCGCATGGGATGGTTGGTTGGGACCTCTCAGTCGCACACATTCACTCGGAGCAATATTTTACTTTTTAAAATTCGACAACCGCAATTCTGGACTGATTTTTCGCAGGCAACCCTATACCACCGTGTTCAGAATAAAATAATCTTTAATTTCATTTAATTTTCATTCAATAAACAGACCGTTGCAAAATGCTAGTGAAGATTTACCTGTTTATACCTGGCAACCCGATAGCTGTGACCGGAAAAAAATAGGCAACCTAAAGTTTGCATATTCTATGGGCTTCATACTTTCGATTGGTATAGAATTTATCTAATAATCATACCAGTGAAATGTTTAAAAAAATATATTTTTTTAATTATTAATTAAATATACTCTGGACTGAAATTTGCTAGGCAACCCATATGCATTATATTTATTGACATATTAAATTAAATACAAAATACGTTTCATTAAATAAGCATCTCGGTGAAGGTCGTTTTATATCGGGATCTTAGACTATTAACAGACATACAGATAAACAGACTCACATAACCTTTATACACTGGAGCGTTTTTCCTCTTACCCAAAGAAATTTTAACCGGCCCAAAGTAGTCCACCCCCGTGTTAGTAAAAGGTTTAACTTCTTGTACCCGAACTGATGGTAAACCAGCCATCAAGGGCTCTATAATTTTAGGCTTCATTCGGAAACAACGATTACACTTATGAATACGTGTTCTGATTAAATTTCTTCCGCCACATATCCAATACTTCTGACGTAAAATTGCTCCCAACGAATAAGCACCAGTATGTAAATATATTTTGTGATAAAAGTCTACCATTCTTTCTGTGAAACAGTCTTTTTAGCAGGTAATATTAACGGATGTTTCTTAGAAAACCCCAAATTAGATTTTCCTATTCGGCCTCCGACTCTGAGCAACCCATCTTGTACAAAAGGATCGAGCCCTTTTAAATTCGAAGTACATTTTTTATTTTCATTCAAAAACCCCAGTTCTGATTTGAAATGTCTGTTCCGCACTGATTTGACCAATCGTATTTCCGGTTCTCGCAATTCACTAGCTAAAATGAAACCCTTTGTTCGCGCGAATAGTTTACAAAATCTTAGTACATAAACTGTAATCCGTAAAATCTTTGAAAAAGAAGAAACCCGCTCAATTAATCTCGAAAAAGGATCGGGGATGTCCATATTTTCGGCAATTAAAGTTTCTAATTCTTCATTTTGTCCAAAAATATCAACACCGTTTTCTGAAAAATTGGGCCACTCATTCTCTGGACGAATGGGGGGCCGGATTACATCGCCACACGACAGTACAGCAGCAAGATCGGTGTTGCCACGTTGTAATATGAATATAAATGCTGTACTGAATAATTGAATATAATGCATATGAATTTTACAAAGAAGTTTGATTTGAAATATGTTAGGTTATATATATTATTGATTCTCATAATTTTAATAATAGAAGGAACTTCTTATTTCAAGAACATCTTTTAGATTTCAAATACTTATTAGGTATGTGAAGAGCGTAATATTACTTTTTTTTGAACACACATTCAAGTTGGGTGTGGTTTACACTAATTTCATTTATCGATTCACTTTCACAATACATAGTGTTTTTCAATCTTAACACCCAATATTGACTTATAGTTGCCACAACTGACTTGAGTTAATTAACAGTTTTTACTATCCATTCCATCGGTTCCCATAACATCTAAATTTTTTCCACCATACTGTTCTATATGATATTTTCATATAAGAAGAGAATTCCCTTTTTTGTTTATGTTTATATAATTTCCAGAATTCACCCAACATTGACTTATACTTTCCACAAACCATAGAAGTAATTATCATTTGATTCCATCCATTTTATCAGTTCTACTAATATCTAAATTGTGAAAACATAATTTTTTCCTCCTGACTAATCTATATGTTGTTCTCCTTTTCATAAACATCATAACCATAACCTAAAGAATGTCAATATGTGAACATTTTACTAGCTCAGGAAAGTTACGGAAGTCCGGCAGCACTGCATGCGCATTTCGTTTTGTGAGTATGAAGGCGCATAAATCCTTCTTTGCTGCTGTACTGTCGCGCTGCGATCTAAGACCGTACTCGGACGAATGATCCATGAGGGTCCTTTCAGGCATAAAGAATGGCCAACCAATTGAGAAGGAGTGAGACCCCGCGATAAAGGGTCGGCTGGATTCTGATTACCATCAATATGATTCCACACGGCATTTTTCACATTCTCTTTTTTTTTAGCGATACGATTTGCCACAAAAATATCTTTCAAATAAGGTGTTCTCAACCAACTAATTACAGTAGAGGAATCCGAAAATAATAGAATCTTTGAAATCAAAACTCTATCTTGATACGTTTCTACAACTATTTTCACCAAATTAGATAATAAATGACTTGCGAGCAGTTCGATTCGAGGAATAGTCATAGCCTTTACCGGACTCACTTTAGATTTTGCACAAACCAGTTTAACGTTAATAGCATTTTTTCCGAAAGATGACACCGTTCGACGATATACTACTCCACCATAGCATACTGTACTTGCATCCGCAAATGCCAAAATAATAATTGGTTGTTTCTCGTTAGCTCCTAGATGTCGAGGAACTTCAAATTTCATGAGTTCACTCCATTGTAAACGAACATTTTGCCATTTTTCAATGATATTTTCAGGGGGTTTGTCATCCCATCCGAGTTTTAGGAGCCAAAGCTCCTTAATTAAAGTTTTGGTGCAATTTGGCTCAGGAATTTTTACCTCGAAACTGAAAGTATCCTTCTCGGGATCACACTTAATACCCAAAATTTTTGTGTCTGTTTTGAAAATAACCGTATCTGGTGACCTTTTCTCCACAGGAATATTTTCCAGCACAGAAGCCGAATTTGACGACCACTGGACTAAATCAAATCCGCCTGACTTGAACAAACTGACCGATTCCGAAAATGACGGAACTGCGTCACTTTCCGAATCTATACTACAACAATAATCATCCATATACAAATCACGAGAAACAAACTTTGCCGAAATTGGAAATTTATCACCTTCTTCTTTAACTAATTGTTTTACCGCCCACAAAGCTAAATATGGTGAAGATTTCAATCCAAACGCCACTACCCGCATTTCATACATCTGGATTTCATGCTCAGGATGGAACCGCCATAACAATTAGAGATGGTACGAAATACCTGTCACAGGTATCTTGGAACAGGTATGGACTAGGAACAACTTGTAACAGGTACGAATAGTACTCGTACTCGATTACTGGCGTAGACGAGTATAATTATATTTGAGGGAACGAGAAGTGGGCGTGGCCGATTGCCGATTGAAACCGCGTGCGTACGACGTTAACGTAGTCGGTCCGCTCCGGTCCAACCGTCCAACAACGTCTTGAGTATACTGCGCGTACGCATGGCACGGCGGCGCGCTGTTCCGACAAAGAGTATCTTTGTGGTTCCGAGTCCGAAAAGAAAAGAACGATACGAGAGTACGAGACGAGTCAGGCGGGAGAGAATCGTCCGTCTCGTTCATGGAACAGGTATTCTTGGAACAGGTATCTGTCACAGGTATGACTTAGTAACTGGAACGGAACGTACCTGTTACTAGAAAATACTGGTTTTTAACATCTCTAATAACAATCTTTGGTACCGCCAATGTTCCGGTACAACTTTTATTTATGAATACATTTTCTTTAAATCTGATGTCATAGCAATCCGAAATAACCGAAAATTCAGAAGTAAGGGAAATATATATGCTTGTAATTTGGGGCCGCTATATAAAAGATCATTTAGTGAAACGTGATTATCACATGGGGCGCTTGCGTCTAGTACAATTCTAACCGATGTACTTGTGCTACTCAATTTGATTACCGGGTGGTACGCTATATAATATGCCAAGTCGTTATTATTCTCCATCCCCACTAGGGCCATGCGTCCACTATTTAAAAGAGTTTGCATTGCATTATTATATTCAACGCGTAATTTTATATCTTCAGCTAATCGCTTTTCTAAAGAAATCAGCGGACATTGAGCCCGACTCCGCGAATCACCCCAACTTTCCGGAGATTTTTTGAAAGGTAAAGCTACTGTGAAACGCCCTGTTTCATCTCTAGTAAAGGTCGAATTGTAAATTTTATTTTCATATTTATCACACAAACTCTGATGAATTATGTCATAATTATCCGAAACAATTGCGATCCCCGCATACACGCTTTGAGCTGGGCCCTTCAAACAACCGACTAAAAGATGAACTTTGTCAAGATTCGTTAAATTTGGATTTAAATGAACCATGCTTTTATAAACCGCTTGAAATGTTTCCCACTGACGAATTTCACCGTAAAATTCCGGTAAACTAGGATCTGGGATTTTCAACGAACTACGCAAAGATAGTGCGCCACTGCCACCACCAGTACGAGAACTCCCGCTATTTAATGATATATTTGTAGGTGATTTATTCTTTTCCGCCGCCGTTTGAATGTAACAACAAAGTTCATTTATTGTTTGTATTATCTTATAATCTGGAGTGTAATTTTCGTTGATATCAAACTGTACATCATTAATTTCATCCAGCACCGAATAAAGGTTACTTTTTGTTTCCTCATATGTTATCAGTAAAGTCCTAAATTTACTTTTGGATGCTTCTGTTGACAAATCTCTACTCAATTCGTATAACTTTTGAATAATAACAAACATAATTTCCCTTTTTGCTACAAGCTTCTTCAACTCCCTTTCTGAAGTAGTCATTTTTTTAAATCCCAATTAAATTCCCACCAATAGTATCCCGATCCGCTATGTCGGTTCAATTCAATTAGAAACCGCTTTCCTAATTCACATGAACCAAAATTGAATCTTTTTAATTTAAATCTCAACTTCTTCAACAATTCGACAACCTTGCATTCTCTACCTGCCGCAACCTCTACAAGTCAACAAAAAGTTATCAGAGACCGACCGGTGTAAACGTTTTTTTTTCCTCAATAAAATTGTTGACAAAGGAATAAGAAAATGAATTCCAATAATTATAATACCGATTCAACAAAAAACTAATTTTTTACGCTGATTATCCGGCTCGAAGGACCAATGTTCCCTCGTAGCTCAGTTGGAAATTGTGAAAATTCAATTGTTTAATGTACTCACCAGTTTTGTAGGTGAGATCTTGTCCGTGGTCCTATTTTTTCTTTCTTTCACTAGGTAAAACTGGGTTTTTGGGAAAGGAAAACAGGATTGAAATGATGAGCGATTTTCACTGATTTTATTACTCGAGGACCAGCTAGCCGAAATCTAGCAATAATTTACGTAGTTTCAATTTTACGTATTCAAGTTCAAAAACCGCGATGAAGACACACCGATGTGTCCGATCAATCATATATCTTCGATTCATTCCTACAATTATTACACATCGTGGCAGGCAGCGAAAATGCAATGTTGCCGGAATGCGGTCTCTCTTTTTACTAAAATTCTAATTATAGAAAATGGCGAGAACACATAGATTTATATTTCATTTGTCATCATATATGAAATAAAATATTATATAAAAAAAAATGTGTTTACTAACAACACTACCAAAGATGTATTATTTAGAAATTCAAAAGTATTTGCATGTCTTTTTTTTTTTCAAAAAATCGTTGACGATATTTCTTTCGCATTAAAGCCCCGGTTTTTACAATTTTTTTAGTATTCAGAAATTAAGGTCAAATTAGTTTGTTGATAAGAATGTTCCAACAATACGTTTCTTGAATCCTTAATAAGTTGTTCTTCTTAGCACGTGCTCCCTAATTTTTTTCAAATACATTTAGGTACAATTATAATTCATTTGTCTATTTCACTTAGATGCAAACCATAGGAAATTATATTGTCCAACGACTTTTTTTTCTTTCAAAATAACTAGTAAATTCTTCTTTCGAATATGCATGATTTGTGCGCTTAGCTGCATCATATAAAATTGTTATGATTCATAACAATAATTAATTTGATGAATAATGCTTACAGTTGTAATATTGAATTAACTTCCTTGAATTGAATTAATGTTTCTGGATGACCAGGAGGGTAATCCTTTATTTTGCTTCCTTTTTATGTGATTTATTTGAAATTTAATAAATTATGAATTTTAATTTAATTTTCAAATTGAAGATTAATAATTGTATTTATTATATATATCATTTGGTTTTCACAGAAAAATGTAGTACAAAGTACTGAATACGGAGATTTTGAGTTTTATATTCATTAATATGCAGAATCTCCCTTGAAAAAGTTGAAGACTGATAATCACTCGAGTTTTCTATCTGTTTTTGAAAACTCGTCTTTTCATGCAATACTAAAACTTTTTCAATAATTATAAAAATGCATGTGAATTATTTCATATTCTTTATAAGTGCATATCATGTATAGAACCAAAGTTTTCGATTTTGTTACCCAAAAAATAATGAAATACTTGAAAAGTGATTCAACATTATTGAATGTTATGCGAATTTATTTCATAATAATATTCAGAAAAGTAATATAGAATAGGAAATCAAATATTTTCACATCCTGAGTATCAAAGGAAGACGGAAAAATTCTCGGATATTGGAATGAACATAACTGCAGTATTTTTTGTGTTGATAAAATTTTGAAATGTTTATTTTCATAAAGCGCCGTACAATTAAGGAACAAAAAATCATGTTAGTGGTTTGCAGTTGTATTCACTTAGTAGAATTGTATGTAGTTGCAAGTATTATTTATTTCTGCTTATTTTAAACATCACTCAATTTTTTTAATGTGTTTTTATTTTTTATATTTATATGTATTATACTGCAATTATTAAAATGTAAATACATTATTTCATTGGTATAATTATTCTTTGAGTATATGATTGTATATATCAAACAGGGTGGGATATTTAAAGGAATTATATCATCATGTATTACCACTTCAGTATTAGTGTTAAGCACACACACACACACACACACACACACACACACACACACACACACACACACACACACATACACACACACACATATATATATATATATATATATATATATATATATATATATATATATATATATATATATATATATATATAACAATACTAAATAACTCCAATCATATATTTATATGATTGGAGTTTAACCCATTAACCTTATTTAATAAATATATATATATATATATATATATATATATATATATATATATATATATATATACAGGGTGAGTCATTGATATGGGAAAGCTTGATTGTACCTACACCGTTTATGATATCGAAACGAACCAAACGGTTCTGCAAATGGGAGGTCAGAGTGCAGTTTGTAAAATTATCTTGCCCTTTACAGGGTGTACCATTTTTACGAAGCAAATTTTAAGATACTTTTTTTAAATAGCAGTCTATATATTTTCACACATATTTGAATTTGTCCTTTATTGAGATTTGTAAATTCGTTAAGTTTTTGCAAATCGCTTCAGCCGTTCAGAAGTTATTTAATTTTTTCTGAAAATTAATGCCTTTGCAGGCATTTTTTTGAAAAATCGCAGGGCACTTGGTTTTTTGAATATCAAGTTGTTATTTGGGTTGTGTCTAAGTAATTGTTCTGGGTATTTTTTGACAGAGAGATAATCTATTTCAATTGTGACATTACCTTACTGTGACACAATGATTTTGGTACACTTTGAAAGGCCATATCTTAATTTTTTCAAATGGCACTCTATTTATTTGATTACTTAGTTCCATTGAATATGTCATTCTTCATCTTTTCTATATTTATGTTTTTTTCCAAAAGTTGATGGTTTAGAAGATAATTCACATTTTCAAAAAAATCAACACATTTTTTCATCTTTTAAACGAGTGACATGAAAAACAATAAATTCTGATAACATACGTCAACGTAATTGCTGCGGGCGTCAATTTCAAAGTTTGATGAGAAATTATTGAAAACAAATTATAGAAGCTTAGTACAGGGTATCTCCGTTATTTTTGAAGATAGAGGGTTGCGGTTTTCGCGACACTGTGCTACCTTTTCGTAAAACTGAAGATGCCGTCAACATAATTTTAATAACTCTTTTAGTTTTTAAGATACAGGGCATTTTTGAAAATGTTGCATTTTGGGATCCCCGTCGTATCGCCGTTATCCTTCATCTTATCGAAAAGGTAATATAATATTCTTATAGATTTTTTTCCGTAGAATGCATCGGTGTAGATAATTTTTGTTACATGTTTACTATTTTTGAGTTATAAAGCAAACTTATGTTTTTTTTAAATGGAATACCCTATATATTTATAGACTATAAAATTTGTCTCTTTTTTACCATTTCAAAAATATATGATAGTATAAACTTTTTCTCAGAAACGCGCAAATAAAAGACAATTTTCTGAAATTGAATGCATAAATCAATAGAAGGCCATGGATAACAACAATGAACAAGTGAAAGTCTGTTATCAGAATTAATTGTTTTTCATGTCACTCGTTTAAAAGATGAAAAAATGTGTTGATTTTTTTGAAAATGTGAATTATCTTCTAAACCATCAACTTTTGGAAAAAAACATAAATATAGAAAAGATAAAGAATGACATGTTCAATGCGACTAAGTAATCAAATAAATAGAGTGCCATTTGAAAAAATCAAGATATGGCCTTTCAAAGTGTACCAAAATCAATGTGTCACAGTAAGGTAATGTCACAATTAAAATAGATTATCTCTCTGTCAAAAGATACCCAGAACAATTACTTAGACACAGCCCAAATAACAACTTGATATTCAAAAAACCAAGTGCCCTGCGATTTTTAAAAAAAATGCCTGCAAAGGCATTAATTTTCAGAAAAAATTAAATAACTTCTGAATGGCTGAAGCGATTTGCAAAAACTTAACGAATTTACAAATCTCAATAAAGGACAAATTCAAATATGTGTGAAAATATATAGAGTGCTATTTAAAAAAAGTATCTTAAAATTTGCTCCGTAAAAATGGTACACCCTGTAAAGGGCAAAATAATTTTACGAACTGCACTCTGACCTCCCATTTGCAGAACCATTTGGTTTGTTTCGATATCATCAACGGTGTAGGTGCAACCAAGCTTTCCCATATCAATGACTCACCCTGTATATATATATCAAGGGCGTCGCCAGCCGGTGGTTCAGGGGGGGGGGGCAGTTGATAAATGGAGGATGGGAAGAATATGAATTTTGAATACAGTTAAAATCAAAGTTATTAATAATACAACAAAAAGAATTTGCGACAAAATATAGGATAAAATCGAGTGAAGTAATTAAAATAGAATTCAAAGAATTTGGAGGCGATCAAATTGTCCATTGACAGTTATAATTTTCAAATAATAAAGTAGTTAAGAGCGATTTTTTTTATTAAGTTAATTAAAACACAATGTTCGTGGATTTTTTGTGATTTTTATTATGAAAATCTTGTAAGTTTTCATTAATATGTTTTCTGTGCACACTCATTATGGCCAGACCATTGATGCGATATTCCCCCATAGTGCTTGTTTTTAGTCTCCTGAGCAGGGGCGGATGGGACAGGCGGGATACCGGGAAATTTCCCTGTGGGCCGCGGGTTCTGGGGCCGCTTGAAGGCTTGTTGGTCAACTTAATTATATTGCATATAGGTAAACATATTTTTTTACCAAAAAAATGATTGGAGTAAACAAAAATAATAAAACGGCCTGCTGCATGTGGCGGCGCTTTGTACTGCCGCAGTTTGCAGTGCGCGCAATGCCACTATGCGTATAATACGTGACGGGCTGCACATCTATCCCAAAATTAAAAATATACATACATCAATTCAGATGTTAGAGCTACAGCACAACATTTAAAAAGTGAAATAACTAAAAATGAATTTTTATCATTAGCTCATATTTTTCTCAAAGTTTTTAATATTACCGGTCCTTTATGAAGATATATGCAAACCCAAAGTCTTGACTTGCTTAAATGTACATTAATGGCAGATTCGGCAACAAAACAGTTAGAAGCAATTCAAAGAGGATTCCTGGATGTCAAAAAAGATACCGATGAATTCATTAAATGGACAAACAATAAATTAGAAGATTTGGATATAGCAGTTGACATTGAATCCGAACTTCCAAAAAAAAGAATACGCAAAGTAAAAAAATGGACGGAGAAAAGTGTTTCAACGAAGTTTTAAATGATGAACTCCGAAAGTTTGAAACAGACACTTTTAATATAATAATGGACACAGTAATTGCGTCGATGAAAATAAGATTTTCAAAACATTTTGATTGTGCAAAGACGTTGCTATTTTAGAACACTTTGGTGAATTTTCAACTAATGTTCCTGAAAATAGTTTGAAGACATTATTTAAGAAGATTTCTCAATATATTAATACCACCAGCACTTTCGAAAATTCAAAACAAGAATTGACAAGTTTTTCTACAAACTGGAATACAATAAAGTTCTCCCTTGCCGACACCTATGATTTTAAAAAGCAAGATCTGAGTCCAAGGAAGATAACTTAGTATTGGATTGTAAAACTTGCAAAAACTGTGTATTGTGCTGCTACATTACTATTTTAAAATATAATTTATATATTCTAATAAGTTATATGCTATCTTTACGGTCGGCGTACCTATTCACGAACGTTTTCTTTCAGATTTATCTTGACCCTACCAATTTCACAAGTGGCATGCGAACGATCTTTTTCTAGCCTGACAGGCTGGAGTCATTTATGCTGATGCATATAGAATCAGACATCATGTCTGATATAGAAAATGAAGACATAATAAACTGTCTGAGAAAGTAATCTAATTTGATGGAGCAAAAATTATTACATTAATTTTTTTCAAGCAGTTTGCTTATTTTATTTTTTATATTTTTTGTTATAATACATATTTTGTAAGAAGCATACATAATTATACACTGTTTGTCAGCAGGTATAAACATATTCAACCTAATTACTGATTAGTTATTGTTTTTTTTTTGCTTTATGGGGAAGGGGAGAAAGGGACATTGTGTTGGAGGCTGGTTTGGATGAAAGTTTTTTTGGTTGTAGTGAGCCGGTGGCTGTGGGCCACTTTATCAAAAATTTCCCGGTAGAAATTTGGGTGCCCATCCGCCCTTGCTCCTGAGGCCTCGCCTGAGGCTGTTAAACGATCGCTTTACCGTACATGTTGTGCACGGTAGAGCGATCAAAATTTTCAACTCTTTTCCTTTTGCAGGAAAGAAAGTTTTTGCCTCTTTTAGGACATCAATAACGGTTAGAACAACTTCCTTCTCAAAACTGATTCCCGATAAAATCTAATATCTTTCGTAATACCAGATTCAGTTTGTAGGACGAGCAATGAAAGAACAAAACTCTCTTATATTTTTTGCGTAGAATTGCTTATACCCCGGAGTCTTTTCCGAACATTGTCGAACAACCGTCAAATTCGAAACAGACGCATTTACTTGGATTAAGGTCTTCTTTTGTCAGAAACTCATCGATGCTATAAGTATGCAATAGATTTCGTATCCAGACCTTTCAGTTCAACACATTTTTTGGACTTCGTTGGTTTCCTCATCAAAATATTGCAGCTCTATCGATAATTGTTCAGTGATAGAAATGTC